>CM076248.1:18106401-18216401 GCA_038380765.1 Odontothrips loti | reverse complement strand
CGCCCCCGCCGCCCCGCTCCGCCCCGCTCCGCCCCGCTCCGCCCCGCTCCGCCCCGCCGCCCCGCTCCGCCCCGCCCGCCTGGGCGTCTGTCTCCGCCGACGCCTGAAACAGAAAGCGGGCCGCCGGACAGCGCACGGTCCCTGCGGGGGCCTGCGGCCGCCGGCGGAAGCGGGAAGGCGTCAGTTCGGACGCCTGGAGCCGAGCAGAGCAGAGCAAAGCGGAGCGTCTCCAGGCGTGGCGCGGCGCGGCTCGGCGCTCGGAGGTGTCAGCCCCCGCTGGGCCACGCGCCACGCCACGCCGCACCCGCTCTGTCTCCCTCTCTCACTCTCTCTCTCTCTCTCTCTCTCTCTCTCTCTCTCTCTCTCTCTCTCTCTCTCTGTTTCTCTCTCGCGCGCGAGCGCGCGAAAGCGGCGCGACGCGCCAACGGTGCGGCTACATATTTCATCAACGCCCTGCAAATTATTTAGAGGGTGGGGGGGAGAGGTGGGGGGAAGAGGGGGCCGCACGCGGGGGCCCGGGCGGGGGCGGCGGGGGCGGCGGGCTGAAGGCGCTGGACGTGGACGTGGCTCCCAAAACGACAACTCAATTAGCTCTTTCATTCCGTGTGCATTATTTGTGCGGGAAGTGAGGAAAGGAAAGGGATCCCCCGGCGCCGGGCTGGGCCGGGCAGAGCCAGCGGGAGTTGACTCGGTCGGCAGCGGCGGCAGCGGGACAGACTCCGCGCCAAGCGGTGCCAGGTGAGGGGGGCGTTTCGCACGGAGACACACGCCACGCACACACACACACACACGCCACGCACACACACACACACACACGCCACGCACACACACACACACACCCACACACGCACACGCACACACGCCGTTTGCTCCACTCCGCCACTACCGCGCTGCTGCCTGTCTGCCCTGTCTGTCTGTCCTCGCGGCCTTGATGCGTACCGAACGCTCTGCCGCCGGTCAGGTGATCCCGGGAACTCAGAGGGGGGCCGTGGCGGGGCCGAGCCGCGGCCGCGGGCTGCGACCGGAGCGGCCGACTGCATCCCCACGGAGCCGGCGGAGTACCAGCCGGTGGTGGTGGCCACACACACTAAACTCTTATGCAGAATTCGATAACGAAGTTACAGATGCACGTAAGAAAGTTCTCCATAATTTTGTGCGCGAGAACGCACAATTTGTCCGTTACTACGCCAGGCGCGGATCCAGGGGCGGCTCTAGGGTGGGGGGGGGGGGGCGATGTACCCCTTTCTGCCTACTTTCAGGCGGATTGTAACGCGAATTGCCTATCTTTCGGGCGTCCTAAGGGGGGAAGGGGGCGATCGCCCCGTCGCCCCCCCCCCCCCCCCCCCTGGATCCGCGCCTGTATTACGCACACAGCCGCAGGACGTAATGTAGCGAGGCTCCGAGCCACCGGAGCCCATTACCTCACACGGAAAAAAAATACTTCGTTGGGCTCACGATATCCGGTTTGTAGCTCACCATTTGAGGCGGTAGCGAGCGAAAAAGGAGAGAAAGTTGGTAGGAGTCGGATATAAGACAAGAGACTGGACGCCCGAGAACGTTCTGTCGTGACGGCACCCATCGATTGGTGCTCTCTCTCTCTCTCTCTCTCTCTCTCTCTCTCTCTCTCTCTCTCTCTCTCTCTCTCTCTCTCTCTCACTCTGTTTCTCTCCCTCTCTGTCGAGTGGCCCTTAATGACAAGGAAGCAGTCGCGGTATGGCGTGTGTTATGTGGGGCGGAGGGAGGCCCAGCGCCCCTGCGCAGCCCTCTCCAAACCACCACCAACGCCACCGCCGCGTGGAGGGTAATGATGGTCATCGTCATCACCACCGTCATCACCATCGTCATCAGCGCCGTCATCGTCGTCAAATGTTACGCGGCACCTCCGCATAACGCGGTGGAACGTCGCTGCGGTCGGGGGGCATAAATGATGTTGCGATTCGCCTGCTGTATCCGGAATCCCAACACCTCCCTTCTCAATTAGGTAATAGGGTATTCCGAGGACGCCTAGTTGGTGGCAGGTATTAATAATGATGGATTATTGTACTGATTCGGGTTTACAAGCAGTATCAGAAGCGATGTTACTGAGAAAACTGATAGCATGGCTGTCATGAGTTGGCAACAGACACCGACAAACGTATCTGTTTCCAGTCAACAAACACAGGGCTGCATACGCCTCTTAGCTGTCAAGAGGAGCAGTTTCCGCGAATGTTGTTCTTCTTTGCCTGATCCTTCTTCTATCGAAACAACGAAACTTTCGCATATTGAAGTATTTCCTCCGAAGGTGGAGGCTGGACCAAATAGGCAGGTGTGTGTGTGTGTGTGTGCGCGCGTGTGTGCGGTGTCTGTGAGTCGGAGGGACATAGAAGAGGGAAACGTCAGGAGGAAAAAAAAGCAAAAATGCATGGAGGAGAAGAGAGGGGCCGAGAGAAAAAGAGCACGAGAGCAACGAGCACGAGAGAGAGAGAGAGAGAGAGAGAGAGAGAGAGAGAGAGAGAGAGAGAGAGAGAGAGAGAGAGAGAGAGAGAGAGAGAGAGAGAGAGAGAGAGAGAGAGAGAGAGAGAGAGAGAGAGAGAGAGAGAGAGAGAGAGAGTGCACGTTACGTTCTCTGCAAAACAGGAGGCCGTGCTCCCCGAGGTGCATTACCGGAATTGTCATGCGAAACACACAGAACTCGGCACGGTCCACTCCACGCATGAGCGGCACACGGCGCGGGCCAAGGCCTGGGAGGGGGAGGGGAGGAGAGGGGACCTATGACACGAGCAATGGCACGAATGGAAATTGTCTGGTTCCCTTGTACGCGCCGCCGCTGCTGCTACCGCTGCCACCGCTGTGCAATAGGGAGAGAGAGAGAGAGTCGAGAGAGAAGGAGAAAGAGAAGGAGAGAGAGAGAGAGAGAGAGAGAGAGAGAGAGAGAGAGAGAGAGAGAGAGAGAGAGAGAGAGAGAGTCGAGGAGCGGTGGCAAGCAGCAAGGTTGGCATGCACATAGACCGCGAGATTTTTCCTTATCTTTTTCTTTCCTTTTTTTTTATTATATATATATACGGTCCATGTGCTGGTGAAACGGGGGCGGAGCTCCAACGAGCCAGCTCGAGGGAACGAGACACAGAGAGAGGGAGAAGGAAGGAGAGAGGGAGGGAGGGAGAGGAGAGATCACAATGAAGAGGCAGGGCACGCAAGGATCAAGTCGCATGGGGGCGTGGGGCTAGGGCTCGGCTCGGCGCTATTGGTACGGGGCCCGAAGGGACGGGGGCCAGGCCAGGGCCGGGCGGAAGACGCCGTGCCGCTGAATTCTGCCGCGTTTGAATAGCCCAGCCCAGCCCAGCCCAGCCCAGCGCGGCGCGGCCCCGGACCGTCAATGCTGCAGAGGGATTCGCCGGCCTCCGCCAAGGGGATGTCGGCGGCCGCTGTATGTACAGAGTATTACGCTGTTACGCACTACCTATTGTTTGACGTGAAAAGTTGTTGACGGAAGGCTTTTGTGTGCACTTCGGACCGACACCGCATTGGCGAAACGGTGCCGCTGCTGCCGCTGCTGCCGCTGCTGCCGCTTCTTGTGGCCCCGCCGTGATCCCCAGGACTTTGGTGCCGGTACCTGCCGCACCCGACGGACACCCCCGTCCTCTACGACGTACTCCCCGCTCCCCCCCCCCCCCCCCCCCCCCCCCCCCCCGCTGCCCCGTGGAGCTCCAGGCCCCGCGGGCACCACAGGCGGCGGCGTTCGCCAGGCAACAAACTCGATTAATGGCAGTTTGAGCTCGGGGCCACAATCTTAATCAGCTAGCGACTGGTTTACTCTGCAGACTGCTCCGCCCGCTCCGCTGTACCATCCAGCCCAGCCAGCCCCTCCTGCCTCAGAGCCGCTATAGGCGAACCCTTGATCGCAGGGTGATTATCAACATCGACCCCTCCCCTCCCCTCGTGTGTTTGTCAGTGCCCCGGGCCACCGGGCCGCCGAGCCGCGCTGCGGGCGCTGCAGGCTCCTGGGCCTCACCAAGGACCCCCAAACATCGACGGCGCCTTTGGCTGCGCGATACACTTCCGTTAGTACGTTAGTACACGATCTTCGAGCAGGGCGGGCCAGGTCCTCGTGCACCGAGTCCGTCATTTAGTTCCCGCGCACAAAGCGTAGATTGACCCTTTTCGTTTACCTTTCAGTACGAGAAATCTAGGCCGTCGTATTGGTGCCGTCGTGTGTATGTGCGGAAATCCCGCGCGGCGCCCCGAACGAGGCCGTGAAGCAGAAGGCAGCCGTTGTCGTCGCCGGCGCTTTATGACAATGTAATGCCTATTTACGTATTTGCGGTATGAAACCAACATGGCCGCCGGCGCCGTCGTGTAACGTCGGCTGGCGTGGCGCGGCGAGGCGCGGAATCGCGTGCGATGGCTTGAGGGGCTGCGGCGGCGGCGGTAGCGACGGAGCGTGGCGTGGCGCGGCGTGGCGTGCACGCTGGGCGGGGCACGGAGCCACGCAACAACCCGGACGATATGGGGACCAATGGGAACCGCCAGCGGCGGCGTGGCGCGGCGCAAACGTTACAACGTATCGAGGAGGTGTTGTTGTTGTTGTTGGTAACCGCAGCGGGTATGGCCGGCGGCGCCCACCGCTCCGCACGTGCAGCTCCGTGCAGCTCTGCCCCGGCCCCCCCGCCCCCGGTCCGCCCCCGGCCCCCCGCCCCCGGTCCGCCCCCGGCCCGCCCCCGCCCCGCTGCTGTGGCTGCTTCCCACGGCCCGCCAGGACACTCCACCCAGTACAACGCAGTACCGCATTTTGTGAAAACCGCCGTGAAACTCGGGACCGGAAGATGAAGAAAAAAAGGAAAAGTAAAAATTGGCCAGTCTGGGGACGAATAGCGCCTGCTGGTTAGGCAACCACGGCAGGTGCGCGCACGCGTGTTGTGCGGGCTGGCCTACCCTCGGCATCGCAGGGGCTCGCGGACTCCAGCCCCTCTGCGGGTCAGCGACGGGCGGACCTCGGACTTTCTTTTCCTATTATTGTCTCGAAGGACATTCAACTACGGACAGATGGACGCGTGTACCCGCGGATACGGAGGCGGGGGCGAGGCGCGCGCCGGGCCGCATCGCCACCCCTCTTAATTTGATGAGGCCTATTTGTTGAGCGATCGCTCCGGCCTTGGCCCGGGGCCATGGAGGGGGCGGGGGGCCGGCCGGGGCAGTGCCGAGAGTTGTTTCTGCCACATTGACTTGTGCGTAAGTGAATATGAGAGAGAGAGAGAGAGAGAGAGAGAGAGAGAGAGAGAGAGAGAGAGAGAGAGAGAGAGAGAGAGAGAGACTTTTTCGCCCTGCCGCGCTCCCGCCACGCGCGCCAGAGCACTGCCGGCCTGGTCCATATGCGCAAAATAAATAGACACACCGCGCAGCACACGGCGGGAATTATTTTTGTTCCGCAAACTCTTCCCTCCCCTCTCCTTCCCTACCTCTCTCGCACTCTCTCTCTCTCCACCCTCTCTCCCTCTCTCTCTCCCTCTCGTTAGGTGCCTCATTAACTATGAATGTTTGGACAAAAGCCCCACCGCCACTGCTGCCATGTGCTTTTGCTAAGGCGTCGGCCGCGTCCGACGTGTCCGACGCGAGTCCGCAGGTCCGCAGGTCCGTGGAAAAACGTATGAGAAATTCGTGTGACAATGGCTCCGCGCGCGGTGCGCCCTAACCGTTGCCCTTCCGGTCGTGCCGGACTTTTCGCACGGTCCCGGAACCCGGTCCGGCCCGGTCCGGGTGGCGGGCCTGGGTGTTCTGTTTGTTCTGTACAGCCAGCCGATGTAATGCCGACATACTCCTCGCCCGGGGGCGCGCGGCACGCCGCGACACACGCGCCGCCACGCGCCACCTCGCCATTGTTCCTCCGTTATTCACCACTTTACTCGGACGCGTGGCCACGCGGCGGCAACCATTCCCCGACGGAGACATGTGGGGAGACGGGGAGGCAGCAAGGCGACTCACGAACAAGGAGACCGGGGTCATGAGGGCGCCCCGCACGGCCGGTCTGTGGGTCGCGGCGTGGACACCGCCATCCTCATGTCCTCACAGCTCGCGGGCCCGCGCTGCCGCACCCCTGCTGGGCCTCGGCCTCCAGGACGGGGAGCAAAGTGCAGGCGGGCAAGTTCCGCGCGCGGTAATAGGCTCATGCGTCTTCAACGACAGCAGCCTCCCGCAGGCCGCGGGGTCCACGGCGGCGGCCTCGGTGGAGGCGGAGGCACCCGCCGGGGCGGACCGCGGACCGCACAAAGTTAGACAAACGAGCGGAGGCGGAGGTGAAGACGGTCGTGTTTCTCTCGGCGCTAAATGTGTCTGAAGGCATTAGTCCCGCCGCCCACGGGACAGGGAGAGGGACGGACGGACAGACAGACAGATAGGCAGACAGGCAAACACAGGCCGAGTTTCCCAAACACGAGTTAAATTATACTGAAGTCAAAAATAAATTTCCATGCGTATAAAACCATCGCGTTATTACGGTTCCGTTGTTTTCTCTTTGAGTTGAAAATGTTTAGTGGTGGCATCCCAGTCCCAGCCCTGCCCTGCCTTACCGCCTCCCGAGCAATCTGCTCATTGCTGTGGGGAGCGCGGGCCGCAGCCACAGCACCAGCCGCAGCCCTCCGCGTTACGTCTCCCTGTATTTCCCCCGTTTTTATTACGCGCTCCTTCCCTCTCTATTAGATTTCCCTTATCGTGTAATTGCGTGTAGCTGTTTGTGTGCCGGGCTCCGCTGGCAGCAGCCAGGGGAGTGACCCTGTGGCCTGTGCGGCCCCTGCCGCCCGGCTCTGCCATTCATAAGGATGCCCCGAGTCATCCGCGCATTTGTAGTACACATGTCGCCCCCGCCCGCCCGCACCGCTCCCTCCCCCACCACCCTCGCCGGGCCGCGCCCTCTCAGTGAGACTGATTCCTCTAATTAGTTGACAATGGGGAGTTCTAACCACACGCTCATATGTTTGTTCATTCCACTTGTCTGCTGCGGCGCCGTTCGCTCCCGCGCCGCGCAGCCGGACGCCAGCGGCGGGAGAGGAGAGGAGGGAACTGAGGCGGCCTGTGTGTTAGTGTGTGCGAGAGAGACAGAGTGTCGTGGACTGGAGCCGGCTGAGCGAGACCAAGAGTGAGCGGTCCGCGGAGCTGCCGAAGCTCCTTGATCCTAACAGCTCCCTGAAGGGTCCCTTTCTCTCGGAAAAAGGGATTTTTCTTTTACCGTGATCTTTGCAAAGGGGCCTACTACATGCGAATGTGAGAGAAAGGAACCGATAAAGTCAGACAGACAGACAGACGGAGAGGGAGAGGAGGTAAGGCGCGGCGCCAAGGATTCCGTAAGAAATGTCTCGCGAGCCAAAGTAAAGAAACAAGCGGGCAATTTAAAGCGCGAGTTTTGAATTCGTCCCCGAGGACCCCCGCTGCGCTGCGCCGTGCCGGAGACTTGTGCCCCGACACACCTCTATTTCTACCCGGCCTCTGTTCCTCCTCGTCCACCTCCTTCTTCCCCTCCCCCCTTCCTCCTTTCTCCCTTTGGCTCGCCTTCTCGCTCTTTCCCCCAATCCTCTCAACCCCTGCACAAGTTTTATCCGCTTTCGTGTGCTTACCCAAAATTTTATGCTAACCCTCTAGCCTTAAAAAAAAAAAAATCAAATAGGAAGCAGATGATACCAACTCTAAATGTTTCCTAGTTTTTTAAGGGTTGAGAAAGTTAGGAAAATAAAGTCTTCTTTGTGTGTCTGTTGAAGCAGAACTTATCGTTAGTTGCGTTTTACTCGTTCTTTGCTTACTACTACTACTGCTACGACGTAGAAGCAAAAAAGAACGAGTATTGCACTCGCCCTGTCCGTTAAGACCCCCTTTCAATTCGAAAACCGCTTAACGCAAGTGTTGCGTTAACGCGACATTTTGATCGGTTGTTGATTTAGTTTTGAAAATGACATAAGACATTTTGAAAAGTCAAAATAAAATCTCGTTTCCAGCCGTTTTAGAGAACGTAAATGGGCGGTCGTTTGTCTTGGGATGAGGCGCCGCCTCGAGTCAACAATAGATACCATTGTTCGTCGCGGTCTAGCGGAGTGCCAGCGGCTAAGTCCGAAAAAATATGAGGAGCGGATAGGTGAAATCAAATGATGAAAAGTTTTGATTTTTTTTTTAAGTGATGAGCTCGTTACACTCACGCACTATTGGTCGAATTTGTTTTTTCGCGGTTTTCCCCTTTTCTCTATTAATTGGTAGAAAGCGTTTCATTTCAATAAAAAAATTTTAATTCAAAAGTATATTGAATCCTTAAGATTCAGACCCTGGAAATAAAAAATACAACAACAACAAAAAACGGCAAAAATGGGTGGGTCCTACCTCGTCCCAGACTTCCGTCCGGAACCGTTCCTGCTTAACTTCGGTGTTCGGATGGGAACCGGTGTACCAGGAGTTGACCGCCGCTAAGACACAGGCACGACGCAGCCACCTTGGTAGGCAGGCTTCCGCAACGGCCAACATCGCCCCTTCCGCTGACCAGATTTCAGGAGTCAGCCCCCTTCGACCAGCCAGTTGGTCTGTGGCCGTGAGGCCACTCCCTCGCGGATTGAGAGGGAGGTAGGATGCCCAGATCGTACACGGCCGAAGCCGATTGTACTCTACTCTTCTACGCCATGTATCCAAGTAGGTGTTGCCCGAATACTCCAGATTCCGAGGCCTTACGCTTGAAAAATGTAGAAGGCCGAACCCTAGGCCTCTACATTTAACTTCTGCCGAGTCTTGGCAAGCACCATTCCCCTGCTCGGGCGTCGAACCACTGAGTTAACGAGTGTATTCAACCTCCGGGGAATGGCCGCGGCCCAACGTCCGCGGTCACTCAGACAACACACTTTGAACACGTTCTTTTGGTATACTTTACCCACCATCCTCGGTCGGCAGACTTCAGAAAAATTTTACTCCGGCAAAGAGTTGAACCCCGGACCTTGCGGTCATCGACCGGCCCGCTAGCCCACTACGCTATGGAGCTGTGGTGGGGAGGAGCAGCGCGCTGTTGATACTTTAGCCACTGTTGTCCCGCAGAGAGCAGCACCGTTGGCTCCGAGAGATGGCGCTAGTGGTCAACGGCGTTTTCTGGCTCGCGCTGCTGCTATACATACAGCAAGTTACTCTAGTCTCCGGGCGAGTCCCTACCGCACGAGCGCAGAGATGTCGATTTGAGGGCACCAGTGGGGCAAGAATGAAGTATTCGACACATATGTTTCTTATTGAATGGTTAGGAAGCGAAGTGGTTTGAGAGTGTTGAATTTTCTACTTAAAAAGAGGAAGTCTTTCAGGAGTCAACAGGATTCTGTCATGGGGAGGAGTAGCGCGCTGTTGATACTATAGCCACTGTTGTCCCACAGAGAGCAAAACCGTTAGCTCGCGCAGTGTCCTCTGTCCGCGCGCTGAGCCTGGGCAGCCGCCTCGTTCCATTCGCCATTCGCCGCTATCTCTTGGACAGCGCCGGAATTGCGCGCGGTGTGCTCCGTCTGCGCTCAGGGTCTGGTCAGCCCCTTGGTCCCGGTGCGTTTCGGAAGGGAGAGTGCTAATATTCACCAGTGACGCGTAAGGGGTGGGTCCTGCCTCATCCCAGACTTCCGTCCGGAACCGTTCCTGCTTAACTTCGGTGTTCGATGTTCGGAATGAACCATTACGAACACATATGCCATATCGCGTCTTCTGCTTTGTTGTGAGACTACGCTACGCCACCGTCTTCCTTCTGTTCTTCTTACGGGGCAAGGTGCTCAGACGGATTGCCTCGACCGACCGTCTGCAGACCTCTGCGCGAATTACACATATGAACAAGTCTTTTACTAGGTGAAAGTCCATAAATATGATAACATGTCAATTTCAACGTGAGCAAATTCGAGTGCGGCAAGTGCGTGGGACCGTGTGCGGGAATCGAACCCGCCATGCCCGCAGTCAGCGACCTGGGCTCGCGCCAGCGACGGTGTACTCCCTGCACCGCACCACTGAGCTGAACTCGCCACAAACACAGCCGAAGCTGCCTCAACCGAGTCCCAAAAGGACGGTTGCGAACTTACGGAAGGCGCTTCTCTTCGGTGCCGATCCGCGGTGAATTTCCCCTGGCGTGTCTTTCTGCGCATTAAATGGTGGTGGTCCTGCACTCCCGTCCCGGCCTGTTGTGAGGGCTGCGCGCCCGGACAGTCAACAAGCTACACCTAGGCTGGGCTGGCAGGGCGGAGGCAGCTCACGGGGCTAAATAATGGAACTGGGCCGAGGCGGGGGCGGCCGGGGGGCGGTTGTCAGCGCGGCTCTTTTCCCGATGGAAATAACTGTGTAGATTGGTGCCTCGCGAATATTTCTCAGCGCCGCTGTTTTCGTCTTCGGGCTCTGTTTCTAGAGCGTCCTCGGGCACTCCTTCCCGAAACAACACCCTTTGCAGGCATCCCTACGCACGACGCGGCCCAGTCCGTCTTCCTTGGGAGCGACTGTTGCTGGTGTTTCGTTCCGAAACAAGAATGGCGGTCCTCGACTGATGATTGGCCTAATCGAAATACACGACAGGGACCGTTCGCATGACTCGGCAGGCCTCCGTAATTGGGTTTCGATTAGTCGAAAGAGGGCAGTGGACAGAAGAGAGGGCCCCGGCCACCCGCCGCCGGGCCGCCCGGCGATACCTGTCCCTGCCGCCGCCTGCGCTGCCGGCCAGGGGGCAGCACCGGCCTCCCCATCGCGTGACGAAGGAAACATCTTCGTCTCCCCAGCTCCTCCCCCACCCCCTTGCTTTGGCATTATCGTGTGTCCTTCCCAGGTGGGAGGTTGGGGGGGGGGGGCGTCCTGACCACGCGTCCTTATACCCATAAGGCGACACGTCGTCCTCGGACAGCGACCGACGGCGAGGCAACCGGTTCGGATCGACCCTCTCTCTTGCATACATTATCATTATAACCCTCTCCCCGCCCCGCCCCCTCCTCCCCTCCCCCCCCCCTCATACTCGACCGAGGCACTAACACCACTCAATAACCCGTTCTCATGCTTCTCTCACCTCCTTCCCTCTCGCTCTTTCTTCACATACCCTCTCCTTTTCTGTTTTCTTCTCCCTTTCTTGATAAGCGGGCCACATAGGTAACCGATTCTCCTTGTCGCGCGCGCGCGCACACACACACACACACACACCTACACGCACACACACAGTCGGGTGCAGCGTGGCCTCCTTTCCAGTCCGGGATTAACATGCATGCCGCCAAGCCGCGGCCCCCCAGCGGTGGATGGCAGGCGCTGGGTGGCGCTAGCTGGCGCTTGCTGGCCGGTAATTTTCAGGTAATTGTTCACGTCTCGCGGGTCACGTGATAACGTTTCTTAGTTCTCGGGTCGGCGGCACACTTTTGTTCCCCAAGTCGGACGGAGCTGCTGCTGCCCCCCCCCCCCTCCTGTCCCCGACTCCCCCCCCCCCCCCCCTGGGCCCGGCACCGCTACCCCCTGCCGATGTCCGTATGCGTGTCTCAGTGTCTCTCAAATTACACGATGAAATATTGAGCGCGGTCCTATAGCCGGCATCCTGGCGGCGTTGGCGGTCACGCCCACCGTTCTTCGCCGTGCTCCACCCGCCCACCACGACACGCAGCGACACGACACGACACGACACGACACGCCCTCGCTACGGCGCCTTGGGCCTGACTTCGTCGTCGTCGCGGCTCCCGGCTTCCGGCCCCCTTGGCCGCTAGCTGTCGCCGTCGCCTTAGGCCGGCCCGCCGTGCGCACGTGTCCGGCGGGTCTGCCTAGCCTGCGGTTCGCAGGCGCTAGCGGGCGTGGACCCTAGCGGACCCCGCCCCGTAGACTCCTAGTGCACCCCACCCCATGGACCCTAGCGGACCCCGCCCCGTAGACTCCTAGTGCACCCCACCCCATGGACCCTAGCGGACCCCGCCCCGTAGACTCCTAGTGCACCCCACCCCATGGACCCTAGCGGACCCCGCCCCGTAGACTCCTAGTGCACCCCACCCCATGGACCCTAGCGGACCCCGCCCCGTAGACTCCTAGTGCACTCCACCCCATGGACCCTAGCGGACCCCGCCCCGTAGACTCCTAGTGCACCCCACCCCATGGACCCTAGCGGACCCCGCCCCGTAGACTCCTAGTGCACTCCACCCCATGGACCCTAGCGGACCCCGCCCCGTAGACTCCTAGTGCACCCCACCCCATGGACCCTAGCGGACCCCGCCCCGTAGACTCCTAGTGCACCCCACCCCATGGACCCTAGCGGACCCCGCCCCGTAGACTCCTAGTGCACTCTACCCCATGGACCCTAGCGGACCCCGCCCCGTAGACTCCTAGTGCACCCCACCCCATGGACCCTAGCGGACCCCGCCCCGTAGACTCCTAGTGCACTCCCCCCCATAGACCCTAGCGGACCCCGCCCCGTAGACTCCTAGTGCACCCCACCCCATGGACCCTAGCGGACCCCGCCCCGTAGACTCCTAGTGCACCCCACCCCATGGACCCTAGCGGACCCCGCCCCGTAGACTCCTAGTGCACTCTACCCCATGGACCCTAGCGGACCCCGCCCCGTAGACTCCTAGTGCACCCCACCCCATGGACCCTAGCGGACCCCGCCCCGTAGACTCCTAGTGCACTCCACCCCATAGACCCTAGCGGACCCCGCCCCGTAGACTCCTAGTGCACTCCACCCCATGGACCCTAGCGGACCCCGCCCCGTAGACTCCTAGTGCACTCCACCCCATGGACCCTAGCGGACCCCGCCCCGTAGACTCCTTGTGCACCCCACCCCATGGACCCTAGCGGACCCCGCCCCGTAGACTCCTAGTGCACTCCACCCCATGGACCCTAGCGGACCCCGCCCCGTAGACTCCTAGTGCACTCCACCCCATGGACCCTAGCGGACCCCGCCCCGTAGACTCCTAGTGCACCCCACCCCATGGACCCGGACCCCGCCCCGGACCCTAGCGGACCCCGCCCTAGCGGACCCCGCCCCTCCTAGTGCACTCCACCCCATGGACCCTAGCGGACCCCGCCCCGTAGACTCCTAGTGCACCCCACCCCATGGACCCTAGCGGACCCCGCCCCGTAGACTCCTAGTGCACTCCACCCCATGGACCCTAGCGGACCCCGCCCCGTAGACTCCTAGTGCACTCTACCCCATGGACCCTAGCGGACCCCGCCCCGTAGACTCCTAGTGCACCCCACCCCATGGACCCTAGCGGACCCCGCCCCGTAGACTCCTAGTGCACCCCACCCCATGGACCCTAGCGGACCCCGCCCCGTAGACTCCTAGTGCACTCCACCCCATAGACCCTAGCGGACCTCGCTCCGTGGACACCTAGCGGACCCGACTCCGTGGGCCCTAGCGGACCCCGGCCCGCATCACGGAGAACAAGGCGCCCACCCGACATGAAATGCAGCCAAACCAATCCGCAGCCGGTGTCCGCACCTGGAGGGGGGGGGGGGATAAAACCGGTGGCGCACAAAGAGGGAAAACCCTTTTCTCATTACACCGCCGGAGCGCCAGACGTAAAACTTGCGGGTCGGATAGTGTGAGCCCCCTGGGCCCCCTGGGGCTCGGCGGGGGCTCGGCACCGCCCTACGTGCCGTGCCCTTGTGTCCTGCGCAGCCAGGACCCGCACTGCCGGGGGCCCAGCCCTCAGCTTACATTCGCTACCTGAATTTTTCATCTCCACATTTCTGCCGGATCTCCATCCTAAATACAAGCAAGGAAGAAAAAAAAATGCCGAGCTAGCTCTGTTCCGAGTGCTCCTCTGTGTGTGAGGGCGTGTGTAGTGGAGGGGCGGTCCCCCACTGGCAGCACCGCGAATACGACCATAGCACTCTGGAGCCCTGCCCGGCACGGCCCCGGCACAGCCCCGGCACGGCTCCGGCACGGCCCCGGCACGGCACGGCACGGCTCCGCACCATTCGTTCGCAAAGGCAGAGCGCCGGGACTAGGCAGCGCTAGGCACTCCGCGAAACAGCCTTTGTCTCCGAGACGAGTAGTTTGTATTTCCCGCTCGCCAGCCGCGACTTGTTCTATCGAGAATTTCCCCCAGGGAACGTTCCTGAGCGTTCTAGAACGTTCAGCCGTAGGTCCACTTTTTTTCATTAATTCCTCGATTTTGTTTTGAAAGTACGAAAAGGCATTTTTAAATGATTCTTTGACCTAGAATGGAAACCCTTTTTTTTTAAACATGCCTTTTTGGCATTAGGCAGAGAATTTGAATTTACTAACGGGTCATTGGGGGCACACCAGCTCTAGGGACCGTATGCCGCCCTGCTGACCGCCTTATGGGTGCATATGAGCTGTGACGTTCCTTATACGCGATGATTGAAACTGATAACTGAAATATTGTATATCTTGAATGTTGTTGAATATTTATTGATTAATTGCAATCAAGCGAGCGAGCGACGCGAATTTTGAACCCTAAAGGACTAAAACTACCACCACGAAACACGTGACACAAATTCGCCCGCGATTGGCCTTTGGGCAGCCTAGTAAAAGAATTGTGTCTCCTGCTCGGAGGCCGGAGGCTGCGGACCGGGATGTTGCCCACCTCGGCCTCGCCCAGGACCAGGACCACCCGCACCCTCCAGGACCCTCCAGGACCCTCCAGGACCCTCCAGGACCCTCCAGGACCCTCCAGGACCCTCCAGGACCCTCCAGGACCCTCCAGGACCCTCCAGGACCCTCCAGGACCCTCCAGGACCTGACAGAAGACCCTGAACGCCGAGCTATATCCTGACCATTATGCACGCGCAATAGACTTAGGTCCCCGCCTTTCTCCGGCGGCCAATAATATTCTCCGAGCCAAGAGGCCGAGGGCTGGAGGGCATGCGGGGGCGGGGGGAGGGGGGGGGAGGGGGGGGGGGGGGGGGGGGGCTGCCCTGGCCGCACCATGTTGACTTTGGCTTACTTTCACGGGGCGGGGCACCAACCCGACACACTGGCTATGGGGCCGGGCCGTGGCTGTCCATACAGGAGCCTCTGTCATGTTTGCTTTTTTTATTTGGTGAACCCCGGCGGCAGCAAAAGAGGAGAGAGAGATGGAGAGAGAGACTCTGCTGCTGCTGCTGGAATAGCGTGCGGGTGCGAGAGGGTAGAAGGGGAGAGAGAGAGAGAGAGAGGCTGGAGAGAGAGCGAGAGTCAGAGAGAGCGGGAGAGAGAGAGAGAGACCACCGCCGGCGCGCGCTTGTGCTCGGCTTCACTTGAATAGCGTTTGCCGTCCGAAGTTTGTGTTATGTAAACTGAAAACTGAACGGTGGTGCTGCGGCAGGACATGGCTAGAGACGCAGAGTGTGAAGGGGAGGGGGAGGGGGTGGGAGGGTTGGGGGAGGGGGAGGCATTGAATGGCACCGCAGCCCGCGGCGGGTTTCCAGACCAGAGCGAGGCCCAGGCGCAGGCCAGCCACCACCAGCCACCCCGCGCAGCCGGGCAAGCTCGTTGACGTTGAAAGACTTTGTTGTATTACTTTGCAATTTGGGAGGGAAATTGATGCCGCGGGGCAAGGTGCCCCCCCCCCCCCCCCGGCAGCCAATGAGACGCGTTCGGCCAAGACGTTGAAGTAAAACTCTCGACTCCAGCCAAACTCGAAAGTATTTTTGGACAGATTTGAAAAAGTATTCCTCGCAGTCTGACTGCGCGCCGCATCGGATCGGGACGAGAGAATACGACGCCGGAGCGGCACGGCAGCGCCAAGGCAGAACCAAGGCAGCGCCGAACGGGACGGACTTTATGCAAAGTTAATCGTTTGAAAGGCATATCGAGATTCGTATCCACTTCAAAGGCGCAACGACACAGACGAGTCACCCTGTGTTCAACAAAGAGACGACCTTCCGGACCACTACCGCGCTCTTAACCTCCATACGCCCTCTGGGGCGTCACTCTCTGTCTCTGTCTCTGTCTCTCTCTCTCTCTCTCTCTCTCTCTCTCTCTCTCTCTCTCTCTCTCTCTCTCTCTCTCTCTCTCTCTCTGTCTGTCTCTCTCCGGATTCCGTACAGTGTTTCCGGGTACCTGCCTGCATATGGGGGACTGACGGGCGGACGAATCCCCCCCCCCTTCCCCCTCCCATGCCGCCGCATCGGGGGAGCCCCGGCCCACATTACTATTCAATGCAGTACGTACTTTTATGGCACGCATGTATCTTCAAAGTGAATTCGTTTGTTATTTTGAGGAAGGCTTGCGCTTGGCGAGGCGGCGGCGGTGGTGGCGGCGGTAGGGGGGAGGGAGGGCTGCAGTGTAGCAGTAGTTGTAGTGGCGGTGGAGGTGGTGGTGGGCAGAGTAGTGCGGCGGCCGTGGTGTCGGCGCTGACTTTGTCGTTACGATTAGGTGCTATGAGGGGTAGGGTAGTGGTGGGTAGGGGTGCGTAGGGGTGCGTAGGGGTGGGATATCGTGGAAAGTCATCCCCGGAGCGCGCGCGCAGGCGGCCAGAGGACCGAACCGAGGGGCAGCAGCCAGCGCGGCCAGCCAGAGCCGCGGCCACACACCAATCAAAATCCTTTCTGGGAAACGGACTCAGGCAACCAGCCAGGCGGCGGCCAGCCGCAGGGCACCGCAGGGCACCGCAGTGCACCGCAGGGCACCGCAGGGCACCGCAGGGCACCGCAGGGCACCGCAGGGCACCGCAGGGCTACTCTGGCCGCAGGGCCTCAGGGCCACACACAGGGCTGCGGGGCTTAGGTCCGGCCCGGCCGAGGGCCTCTCTCTCTCTCTCTCTCTCTCTCTCTCTCTCTCTCTCTCTCTCTCTCTCTCTCTCTCTCTCTCTCGCCACGCCGCGTCTCTATCCGCGCGTCCGCGTGTAAGACCTAATGTAGTCTCCTTGTGTGTCCATGGAACTTTAATGTCTGCCGCATGACGGGGCGTGGTGAGTGAGAGCGAGATAGAGACACGAGTGCACACAGAGGAAGAGAGAGAGAGAGAGAGACAGAGACAGAGAGAGACAGAGAGAGACAGAGACAGAGAGAGAGAGACGGAGAGAGGTCTACGCCTCACGCGACTCCCCTGTAATCTTCGGCGCCCCCCTCCCCCACCCCCGCGGGCTGGGCTGGACTGGACTCGAGTCGCCCACCCGCAAACCAGGACACCCTGCCCGGCGGACCCCCCCCCCCCCCCACCCAAGCGGGCCGCGGACGCCGCGCGCGCGCGGAAGAATAGCATTTGGCCGCAGCACGCAAAGGTGTAGGCCACGCCGCACAGGTGGACAGCGAGGCGAGGGCGGTACAGCGAGCGGGGGTCGGGAAACGATACCATGATGAATGAGCTGCCGGCTGTCAGCGAAAGGACGGACCGGACAATGTCCACGGCGCATGCGGCTGCAATAACGTGTGTGTGTGTGTGTGTGTGTGTGCGCGTGTGTGTGTGTTCTTTGTGCATGCCTGACCTATCGGGTACACAGCCCGACATGCTCGGCTGGTTCCGCGCCATGACAGTAAGGAGAGGCCCCGGCAGATGTGCCGGGTAGCTGAGGGCGGTGTCCGGACCGGAAGGATAGTTGAACGTGTCCCCACTGCCACAGCGGCCAGCAGCCTACCCCGGCACGGCACGGCACGGCACGGCACGGCACGGCACGGCACGGCACGGCACGGCACGGCACGGCACGGCACGGCACTGCCATAGCATATGTGGGCGTCGTGCCCGGGTCCATGCCCCCCATGGGGCCACACACCAGACCAGGCCCCATCCCGACGTCGCCTCTCGCGCCTACGTGCTGGGGGCTCGGGGAGCGGGGCTCGGGGAGCGGGGCTCGGGGACCAGAGTCGTGGCCGTGTCCGGGCCCCAGCGGCCTCCCGGAGACGACTACGAGGACGGCGGCGGCGGCGTGTTGGGGGACAGCGCCGGCAGCAGCAGCGCCGCGGGGCCGACCCGACCCCACCCCAGCACATACGTGTGAGGTCATAACATTTGGTCAGCCCCGGGTATAGAATTTTGTTTATGAGTCGCCGGCCTCCCCGGAGAGGGCCGTGGCACAGCCGGGACCTGGGACCCGGGTCCGGGGTCGGGGGCCCGGCGGGCAGAGTCTGCCATAAGCCGGGCGGCGGCCAGGACGGGCGTGACGGCGACGGCAACACGGAGCAGCAGCAGCAGCAGCAGCAGCGGCAGCAGCAGCGGCAGCAGCAGCGGCAGCAGCAGCAGCAGCAGCAGCAGCAGCAGCAGCAGCAGCAGCAGCAGCAGCAGCAGGCGGCCCCATGCAAAGCGGCCATCACGCGCCCATCGGCGGAACGGGGTCGCGACGTGGACCCGAAAGGGCCGGAGGCCGGGAACCCGGGAAGACATGAGTCGTAACGTCGTAAAGCGGCGACATTATATGTCGCTGTAGCGCGGAAGGGTGCGGAGCCAGGCGGAGCGGACTCTGCTGGCCTCGGCCGGCCGACCGCAGCGCCACCCGGAGTCCGGCCGGAGACATGCGGAAGCAACGGCAGTGGACCGTCGAATCAGCAAAATGTAGGGGACGCGAATCGCATTCGAGACCTAGGGGGACGTTCAGAAAGTACTTGACCGATTTTAGGTTACTTTTTGAACCCCCTAACCGAACCTTACTGTGCATTAAGGATAGGATCGTGATCATGGGCTGAATTCTCCCTAAATTGGTAAATTGATCACTTGGTTAATGGACGACCCCCATAAGGAGAGGACGAGGCCAGAGATCTCTCCGACGCCCACCTCGCGTCCATGTGTTTGAAAACACGGCTTTTGCCCGCATTATCCCCCCCCCTCTCTCTCTCTCTCTCTCTCTCTCTCTCTCTCTCTCTCTCTCTCTCTCTCTCTCTCTCTCTCTCTCTCTCTCTCTCTCTCTCTCTCTCTCTCTCTCTCTCTCTCTCTCTCTCTCTCTCTCTCTCTCTCTCTCTCTCTCTCTCTCTCTCTCTCTCTCTCTCCTACTGGAGCCTCGTCAGAGCTGAGGCCGAGGCGGCGGCCGCGGGTCCTGCCCGGATACCCTTTGGATTAACCCACACAAATTGCTTTTCGCACGGAGGCTAGCAGAGGCTGGCGCCCAGACCACCACGGCAGGCACAGAGGCCTCTGCTGCGGACTGGAAGGGGGGGGGGGGGAGCAGGCCTAAGAAAGGCTGCCGGAGGAGATTTTCCAGCTCAAGAATTTCAGGCTAGCCTGCCGTGACACAAGTCATTGACGGCACAAAATGCATTGAATGCATTGAATGCGAAAAATCGGAGCGATCTTTCCGAATTTTCACCCATTTTGTCTTGCTGGAAAATTTCAGTGAATGCTGGCCAGAGTTCGAAGGTCGACTACCGTAATGTTTTGTTCTCTGTCAGTTCGTAGATTTGTTATTCAAATCCCCTGCTGATGTATTCGTCGTCACAACAGTCGTTGGTCGTGGAAGGCGGGCTTATCCGCCAGCTCTGTTTTGACGTGCGATAGAACCGAGCAGGACCGGGAAATGCTGCTGACGTGATACTAAGTCGGTGGGCGCTCGCCGCAGAGCAGAGAGCGATAATATCATAGTACAGTGAAGGCCAAGTGGCCCGTGTTCACACTCCGGACACACACACACACACACACAGACCCGCGCGCGCGCCTCACGGTTCGTTTTGAATGCCAGTGCGAGTCGCAAACACGGACTGGAGCTACACTCCGCTCAGCCATCAGCCATGCCAGGACAGCATCTCCGGAGTTTTCTCCTCGCAGGCGCAGGTGAGCCACGCGCGCGGGGAAAGTATTCCCAGAGAATAAAGGTTTCCGGAGAATAAATGCAATATCAATCTGAGCTGCCCAACGTTTACCTCACATAAAGTACCTATTTCCCCTCAAAACTCAAACGAGCGTGTCCTAGAACGGTAAAGCGTTCTCCATGCCTGTCTTGTTGTCAATATGCCGGCCAAGTCTGACCACTTCAGTGCCATTGTTTTCTTTCGTAATTAAGTTTTGGATGACTTTCCCACGATTTGAAGGGCAAAAATAATTTTCTTGGCGTGAGGAAAAGCCTTCCGTTTTTTCCACGTCGACAAGAGGGGGGGGGGGGGATCTTGGAAATGTCTACTTCTGGGGGGGGGGCAAAACTTGCCCAAAATGTGTCCACAGCGCGCGGACAGAGCACACTGCGCGAGCTAACGGTTTTGCTCTCTGTGGGACAACAGTGGCTAAAGTATCAACAGCGCGCTGCTCCTCCCCACCACAGCTCCGTAGCATAGTGGGCTAGCGGGCCGGTCGGTGACCGCAAGGTCCGGGGTTCAACTCTTTGCCGGAGTAAAATTTTTCTGAAGTCTGCCGACCGAGGATG
The DNA here is from genome assembly GCA_038380765.1 of Odontothrips loti. NCBI lineage: Eukaryota > Metazoa > Arthropoda > Insecta > Thysanoptera > Thripidae > Odontothrips > Odontothrips loti. Next base: position 18,196,203 of record CM076248.1, on the reverse strand, counting down.
GTGGGTAAAGTATACCAAAAGAACGTGTTCAAAGTGTGTTGTCTGAGTGACCGCGGACGTTGGGCCGTGGCCATTCCCCGGAGGTTGAATTCACTGCTGAGGAACAGTGGTTCGACGCCCGAGCAGGGGAATGGTGCTTGCCAAGACTCGGCAGAAGTTAAATGTAGAGACCTAGGGTTCGGCCTTCTACATTTTTCAAGCGTAAGGCCTCGGAATCTGGAGTATTCGGGCAACACCTACTTGGATACATGGCGTAGAAGAGTAGAGTACAATCGGCTTCGGCCGTGTACGATCTGGGCATCCTACCTCCCTCTCAATCCGCGAGGGAGTGGCCTCACGGCCACAGACCAACTGGCTGGTCGAAGGGGGCTGACTCCTGAAATCTGGTCAGCGGAAGGGGCGATGTTGGCCGTTGCGGAAGCCTGCCTACCCAGGTGGCTGCGTCGTGCCTGTGTCTTAGCGGCGGTCAACTCCTGGTACACCGGTTCCCATCCGAACACCGAAGTTAAGCAGGAACGGTTCCGGACGGAAGTCTGGGACGAGGTAGGACCCACCCATTTTTGCCATTTTTTGTTGTTGTTGTATTTTTTATTTGCAGGGTCTGAATCTTGAGGATTCAATATACTTTTGAATTTAAAAAAAATTATTGAAGCCTTCTCCCAATTAAAAGAGAAAAGAGGAAAACCGCGAAAAAACAAATGCGACCAATAGTGCATGAGTGTAACGAGCTCATCACTTTAAAAAAAAAATCAAAAACTTTTCATCATTTAAATTTACCTGGACAGTTGTGGACATTTCGTGAGCCCCCCTTCCCCTCTAAGTGTCCACGTAGTATCTGAACAGCCCCAAAGAACGAGCCTGTCCTAGAACGGTAAAGCGTTCTCCATGCCTGTCTTGTTTCCGTTTTGGTATCTTAAACTCTGAGTCCTTTCATTCTTCTTCTTTCATCTCGTTCCAAGAAAGTCAACCGTCGTGCTGCGTAAACACATCTGTTCTGTCACCTACGAAAGGTCTGCAATTTAGAGTCGGGTCCCTTCTCTGGCGTTGGTTACCTGTTCCGTCCGCTCTGCCCCGCGCTGTCCCCTTGTGCCCTTTTCTCTGCCGCGACATTCATTAATTTTTCTGCTGCTCTCTCCAGTTGCGCTGTGGTGCGCCAGCCTGGGCGTCCTCGCCATGGAGCAGCAAGGACTGGAAACGATACCGGGACTCAAGCAGCCGGCGGCGGAGCGGGTAAAGGCGTAAGGCCGTCACTGCCGTTACCAGGTAGCACAGGCAGACTTGACCACTGCCACCGTTTTCAGATTCAGATCGGCAACGAGAACTCCTACGACATCTACCACGACACGGTGTGGCCCGCGACGCTGCAGCTGCGTGCCTACAACCCCGGCACCTGGTACGAGAAGCTGCCCGCGCTGTACGCCGAGCTTCGGAAGCCGTACACCGACCAGCAGTGGGAGGCCGTCATGCGCCACGGAAACCTGAATCAGCCGCATGGCGGCTCCGGGCCGCAGTAGATGCAGAGCCGTCGCCACGGAAAAAGCACATTTTTGTGACAAAAACGATAAAAATAAATATGAAATGCCATTACTTAAAACGTCCAATTATTTCCCCCGTTGTTTCGATCTGAGCCCTAGCGACCGCTAGGATTGTTGGCTTGGCTGCACTGCCGGCCCGGCCAACACCACCGCGGCACGGCACGGCACGGCAGATCCCACCCCCCAACGGTCAACCAGGTATAATTAGTTTTGCTGGTCGAGTGTAACCAAAGGGCGGCGCGTGGAGTGGGCCAAGCCAAGGCCAAGCCGTGGCGCCGACCAAGATGAGTCCGGCACGGCACGGACACGGCACGGCCACGGCACGGCCACGGCCTTGCTCACTGGCTAGCTGCTGGTCGCTCTCTCAAATATTCATCATCTTAATTCGGTAACACTGGAACACTGGCGGCGAGGGGGCGGGGGGGGGGGGGAGGGGAGGGCCGCGCGGGGTCTTAACCCTTGGCCAGCCCCCGTCTTCATTACCGGCCAGATCCAGACCGGGACGCCGGGCCGGACCGGACCAGCAAGACGCAAAAGGCACCGGCGGTGGCCGTGCCCCCCCCCCCCCCCCGTCGATCAGACCCGGCCGGACCCTGCCGGAGTGCCGCACCCGCGTAGTCATCCCCCGTGCGACCGAACGACAATGTGTGCGTGGAGAGGGAAGGGGGGGGGCATACGACATTTTCAAACGAAATTAGACAGGCAATCACTCTCGGACATCCCAAAGGAACGTAGGTGCTACAGGTGTGCATTTCTTCCTCTTCGCCTCGCCCCCGTTTCAAGACGGTTTTCGGAGTACCCTATTCCAGCCCGAAGACTGGGGAGTACTTGTTGTCAGCGGAGCGGACTCTGTACCTCCGGGTATCCTCGGACCGCTGGTTAACCGCCGGCTGCTCCGTCCATTCCGTGCGGGTGTACGTGTGTTCAAGGGGCAGCGCGCGGCTGGCATGGAGGAGCAGAAGAAAGTCAGGCTTCTGTCCGCGCGAGAGAGAGAGAGAGAGAGAGAGAGAGAGAGAGAGAGAGAGAGAGAGAGAGAGAGAGAGAGAGAGAGAGAGAGAGAGAGAGAGAGAGAGAGAGAGAGAGAGAGAGAGAGAGAGAGAGAGAGAGAGAGAGAGAGAGAGAGAGAAAGACAGAGAGGAGGAGCGCCAGGGAAGTGAGAGAGAAAATGGCGGTCAGAGGTGGAAAGAGAAGGGGCCGTGCGGGGCCCCGGCCGGAGGGGGGGAATACGAGCGCCCCAACGCAGTTGGTGAGGAGAAAATAAAAGCCGTTATGTGCGTTTCTGGCAAGAATATGGCTGCCCTGCGCCGGCAGCAGTGCCGGCGAGGGAAGCAGGGCGAGGCGGGACAGCGCGGGGCCGGTGGCAGCCGGGGCCAGGCCAGCGCCAAGCTTGTAGCCCTGGGACGTCCCTGCGCTCCCTCCCGTTCCATGTGCTGGCACCGGTGTGTCTCTTAGCAAAAACGATAAGACATTTCTTTCTTTTCTCTTTTTTTTCTTCCAAAGTTTGCGGTTGTGCGTCCGAATTTCCTCCTGCTTTCTCGATCGTGAACGCGGCGACGCCGAGCGCCTGCGAGGGTAGGCCAGCCCGCGGGGCACGCGTGCATGCAGAGGGCGTGGCTGCCTACCCAGCAGGCGCCGTTTGTGCTCGGAGACTCGCCAGATTAGGGTTGCGCTAGTGACAATATTGTGTCCGTACTTAAGGATAATGCATGACAGAGGAGGAGGGGGAGGGGGTTGGACAGCTGACTGACATGGTGGCGTCACGGGCTGGCGTTGCCTGCCGATGGCCTGCGGTCGTTCGCACGCAGCAGCACAGCTCGGTGCGACGCGGTGCAGGGATCGCGCTCTGCGTGGCAGGTGGTGCGGGGGCGGGGCCGGGGGCGGGGCCGGGGGCGGCGTGGGACAGGGACAGCGGTGGGGGCGGGGGCCGGGCCGGGCCGGGCCGGGGGTTGGTTTGGCTCCGTACACCGCCGTCGCCGTCACAGTCCGGGGGCCACCAACAAAAGACCGGACGACCGTACCGCACCGGAGGGCAGCCGCCGTGGAGCGTACCCGCGCTACGCCACACTCCACGCCCCGCACTGCGCCGGCAGCACGACATGTCCCTGGACACGACACCGGTTACGGTAATTACGGGCGCCGCTGACCTGCGGCCGGCCTGGCCTGGCCAATCACTGCAGGCGAGGCGAGGTGCCCCGCTACAATCGTAGAGGGGTGCATCACATGGTAAAGCCCCTGTACACCCAACCAGTCACACATCCAGTCACTTATCGCCCCCTTCAATCACCAAAACGATTCCGAAAAATCTGCAATTAAATACTTGTTCGCGGAGCGCTATCAGCGACGAAGGATTTCTTTGTCCGTTCGTCACCACGGTTATGACCAGACACAGTCATCATTCTCATAAGTTTGTCCGCTCAAGTGTCCGGTCATACTGTCCGGTCATCGCCTTTTAGTCCGGTCATTATCTCCGTAACTTTGTCCGGTCACAATGCCCATGCTCAGTGTCCAGTATTTGGATTGTAGGTCAAAGAATCATTTAAAAATGCCTTTTAGTCTAGTCGTACTGTCTATTCATCGCCTTTCGCTAAGCCTGGGCGGCGCAGTGTGACCCTACCAAATGGTCGTGACATATCGTCAGCGAGAGCTAAGCCTCCGAAGCTCTGCGAGACGACAGTGGCTATTGTACCGGGAGCGCGCTGCTTCTTTTTATCGCAGCTTCGTAGCGTAGTTGGTTAGGTGTAGTCCCGCAACGCACTATCTCCGTCTCTTTCTGTCTCACGCCTCTGGCCGAGCCAGAAAGAGACAGAGATAGTGCTTTGCGGGACTGCCTAAAACCGAAACTGCCCGGGGCCAATGATACACCTGGTATAATGGAAGCATTTCTTTTTTCTTTACAGAGCCCTGGGGGACTGGAGGGATCGGCTGGCGGCCGGTGCCGTGCCGGTGGACCTCAGGCTAGCCTTAGGTCTGGGCTGGTGTGTGCTGCGGCCGCGGTGGGCTAGGCCGCGGTAGCGGGGGCCGTCGTCGCCACGCCATCACGCGATCCGCGTGGCGGGTCATCGGCGGTGCCGTGCCGGTGACGGCCATCCGGGAGTGGCAACCCGAACCATCAATTATCGACGGGCTAATCGAATTATTGATGCGATATAAGTTTACCCCCTCCGCGACTTGTTACGTTGGTGGGCACCACGCGCTGTGTGCCCGTGTCTTCGCGTGCTTCGCGTCTGCCGCGCCCACTGCGGTCCGCTGAGTTCAGGTATCGACCGAATTTGAATTTACAATATTACTTCTAGCCCAGAAAAAAACGTTTCGTTCCGAATTTTGAATGATCTCGACATCGATATGATTCGACGGTTTGGAAAGGTCGAGGAGGAGTGCCCTCAGCCAACGGCTCCTCAGTGAGCGCGCCACAAGTGTCGTGTGGTTTCAGCTGCTAATTTCCGGGATCACGAGGGTGCGATCATTTAACATGGAGACTTGTGTGTCTAGTTTGATTCGGCCCGAAATGAAAAGGGGGTAATTAATGAAAGGCGAATAAAACACAATGTATATAAATGCACATTTTCGTGCGGCTTTTATTGAAGTTTTTTATTTAAAAAAGATGTCTTTGGCTTTTAAACGATAAAAAGTCTTCAGGGGCAAGTTCATAACACAGATATAAGTGTCAAATACTGTCATGTTTTGTGACAGTAATGTGCAATCACCTTCACATAGAGATCTAAAGGAGGGGCAGTACCAGCATCATGATGCATGATGAATATTCATAAATCCAAAAATGACTTAAACAGAGCAGGTATGCAACATTGTTCAGGTTCACAGAATCTTGTTGACAACCAATACATCTTGACCTACTACATTGAAAAATAGAAGATCCGAACAACAATTCTGACACAACCTTCGTACAAAAAAAGTACAACAATATTTTCTCAAAAGAACTTCTGCTATTGCTTCATTTTGAATAGCTACCTTGGTATGTTTCCCCATCCGAACGACAATTGGAAGGCCTAACACATCATTGGTTCCTACTTTTCTTCTCACAGGTTCTACAGAAACAAACAGCTCCTCACAATGACACTGACATTCATCCAAGACTTACACGTACATCATATCATAAATAGTCTGATAATTTATTGGCTACAATGCCTATCACAAGATTCCTTAAGATTAAAAACTGCCATGGACAAAATTTACAGGAAACAACCAAATAATTCTGAGTTGCTATCAACGTAAGCACCATGCATTTATACAAAACAGAAGCATAAATAAATAAAAATAAATTTGCTAAATAAAAAAGTAACAAGTTCTAAAAAGTATTAAGTTTTTGTAAGACTAAAAAGGTATTTACAAGATATAACTTGAAAAATAAAACATTGACAGTTCACTTGCAATGTTTATCATATGTTTATGAACACAATTTGTAAAACAGTATAAAATTGTGTAAGATAGAATCAAACAACCGTCAAAGTTCTTTCTAGAACAGAAAAACAGCAAACTTGCCTGGTTTGTGGTCTATATCTTACGTAAACAAAACATGTCAGAGAAATGGGAGATAAAATAATAATATTTTGGGCAATCAATCAAATATTATTAATGAATTTAAAATTTGTTTGTTGTTTTCTCTTTTATACACATGGCTATCACCAGCTAGTAATCCCTGAGTTCAGTATCCAATGAGAAAGGTAGATAACAATACAAAGGTCATCAAAGCACAATTTTGCTTTGTCTTTGGTGAAATCTACATCCTCAGCGATGAGGCACAACCTTCATTTTGCTAAATTTGAGGGACAGCTCAGACCAGCTAATGTCTGAAAGTACAAAAAAATCAACAAAAAAAAAAAAAAAAATCAAAAAATCCAATTCATGAGTATGAGTAATAAACGTACATGTAAAATTAATGTATATTGTAAGAGAAATGGGTCACTCAATATGACTGAAGCTTAAAAATTACTTTCGTAACAAAATTGTAAGAAATTCTAATGATTGTTACAGCAATAACAGTGTCTATTTTCATATAGAACACCTAACTAGAATCAAATTAAAACTTTTAAAAGCTGCGCTGTCAATACTGAACAAATCAGAAAGAGAAAATACAGATTTACAAAAAGCCAGAGAGCAATAGTTACCAAACAGTAGAAATATTAGGCTGTTAACTTGCATCACAATAGGACAAACTCACTGTATTCAGCAACTTAGTAGGAAGGAATGTCATTAGGTTGTACCAATGCAATGCTTGGTAAAATGCACAGGATAATGCCAAAGAGGCAGAAAACGGAATAAACATTGCGTATTGCACCATTCAACATACTGGAGAAACTTTGAGCACATTACTGATTCCTATAAAACTATAAATTCTTGCTTTACCAAGTTCAACAACACCATACAACTCACTGAGCAAAATATACAGAAAATCAAAACAAATTTGAAAGTTAGGGTGATCCTACTTTGAGACTTTCTGGCAGTAATAGCACATTATTCAACATAAAGCAACATGACACTGACATTGAAGACAAAATGAAATTGGAAAAGTAACAAGCAAATGACTTAAACAATTTAAGTGCTTCAAAGATGGCAGTGGATACATGGTATTACACAGGAATGATGACTGCTTTTGAAAAGAAATCTTATGCCATACTGTCAATTTACATTCATAGATACATACATACACACTATGTACACAACTAAATCACATTTAATGAACATACAAATTATAAACAAATAAAGATCCTTGCTCACAAATTGGGGATATTGCTCAAATTATCCGACTAACAGGACTTTTCAAGCAGTGAGCAAAAGTTATTATCACATGAAAAACATTACAACAAATCTTCAACATGTTTATGAGAGGTAACTAGAGGCCACAAAATATAGAACAACAAATGGTATTTACTTGTTTGATGACAAGGTTGGTTTCCCTTGTGGAATTCTTGGTTTGACTGTGGGTGGTATTTTAGCTGTAGAACCACCTTCAAACTTCTGTTGCAAAGATGCAACATTTGAAATTTTACTTGCTGCTGCTCTACTTTGAAGATTTGAAGTTCTATTAGGAACTGTGGTTTCCAAGGTCGGCTTCACAGCACTGATAGGAGGCCGAACACTGTTGGCTCTTGAATTTATTGGAGCACTTTTAGCTGTGATATTAGATTTGGAAACTACTGCATTCTGAGCTGTATTTTGTTCCCCTAGTACCGTGCTGGCACCCAGTTGCACAGGTTTACCTCCACTTGCAGGACTGATAACATCAGGAGAAGATGTATCAGCCGAGGATGAGCAACTGGAAACAACATCAGGGCTGGTACTTGTCAATGCGGGTGTAGACTGGTCCTGAGGACTGCCATTTGTCCCAGATACAAATGCTGGTTTTGCTTGAATCTGAGGTTTCTGCGATGCAGGGGGTGGGGTTGGAGTTGCACTGGTTCGTGAAAATGAGTTGGACAATGGCTCTCTAGATCTTAAAGAGGCACCGTATGGTTTGTAAGAGCCCACTGTATTACCGCCTGCTGCAGTTGTAGTTACAGGAGTGGTCGTGGTTGTGATGGCTGCTGGCGCTGCAGTGGACGGACTCTGCAAGGCATTTACAACACTCCCAACAGTCTTCAGACCAGAATTGGTTACATTCGGGCTTAAGTAGCCACTACTCGATGCTGAATTAAAGTAGGTTCCTTCTGAGATGCTTGTCTCTTGGCTAGGATTTTCACTGGTTTCAGATGAGTGATCATCTAAACTATTTGACCCTGGTTTAGGAGGGATTGAAGACGATGAGTAAATTGATTCAGTGTTTCTGGCTTGAATTGCTGAAACAATCTCGCCTAGTAAGCCCATCGACTCACTGCTCCCAGCAGATTGTATTGTTGGAGATGTAATAGGTGTCTTGTATACACTGGCTGTTGGAGAGATGTACTCTGGAACATCTGCAGCTGAAGAGCTTGGTGCCAAATTAAAATTAACACGATTTCGCCCACCATGTTGGGGAGACTCTTCAATGACAGCATAAATATTGTCTCCGCTAGTAGGGCTGTTTTCTTCATCTATATGTGTTAACGGAACATCTCCAACAACATTCAGGCAATCATCATATGAATAATCAGATGGTAACTTGCTGGCTTTAGCCTCTGGGGGATTTTGATAACCAGGTAGGCCAATAATGCCGGTCTCAGCTGTTGAGACATCTGGAAGAGGAGGAGGCCGTGGGGGAGGTGGAGAGGTTGGTCTGTGTAGGTGCTGGTTATTTGATGCCACACTTGGTGGGCGTTTCCCCGGCTGCCTCATTGAGCCAAAGGACTGAATAGCTGGTCGTTTAGCTTGAGCATTCGCACGCATGCTGTGAGCTCTCATAACTACGGGTTGATTGGCTTGTACAGGTACAGCATGAGGTACTTCAATTTCCTTCTGGAGAATCGGGTCTGAAATTTGCAGAGTACGCAACTTTTCTCGGTCAAGTAACTTTCCAGCTTTCACATTTTGAGGTTCACCTCGTTTCTCATGACCCCGAAATGAAGTAGTAGGACGTAGCATAGATGCAAGTTTTGTGAGTGTTGGATAGTTGGCTTGTTTGGCATTCCCTTGTTTTTCGGCATTTGAAGCAGTTGGAGCAGCAGCTGCTTCATTAGATGATGACATTGGTCGTGAAAACTTATTCTCTGGTGGAGCAGGAACAGCTGGTGCAGGACGCACTGGAGCAGCAGTGGTAGAATTGGCCATGGGCACGTTGGGAGCAGGTCCATCAACCATATCTCTCACTGTAGAGGATGTAGTGGCGTCGAGAATGGGGCTGCTGATAAGAGGGCGTCCAGAAGCCTGGGCGTTTGACGGTGGAAGTGCTGGTGCAACAGATGGACTGTTGATGGATGAGACTGCATTGGCAACAGTAGTACAGCCTTTGACCCCAATAGAATTTTTAGCCACTACAGGTCTGGATGGAAGGTTCACTGATGTAGTTGGAACAGACGGGGGTGCTGGTGCCTTACGAAGATTTAAATGACCAGGTGATGATGGAGCTGGTTTGGAGACAGATGGCAGAGCTGTGGAACCTTGAGCATTCTCTACAGTGTGTCGAGTAGGAGAGGTCTGGTTCGCGGGAGTTATGCTAAAACCTTTGAACTGACCAATAAGGCTGATCTGGAGATTTGCCACAGGGCTGCCATCATTACTGGAGGATGGGGAATTCACAGGAGTTTCTGCTCTGGGGAGCAGAGATGCATGAGTGCTATCAGATCGCAGAGGACCTGATATTTCTCTAAGGCCACCAGTTCCATTGATTTTGGGGCCACCAGTTCTTTCCAGGCTATGAAAAGCCAAAGAGTTCCCTCGGCCAGTTCTGCTTTGTCCTACTGGTTTCCTGGAACAATAAACAGGAAAAATTAGTTTATAAAAATAACCTCCTGAATCAGTTATATACACAAGAAAGCAAAAAACCAAACACCTGCAGAACCTCTCTTGTCAGGTATGGGTGCCACAGATTTAGAAATAAAATAAATCCATACCTGCAGTGTTAAACAAAAGATGTCCCATCACCAAAAACACACTTTGAAAAATGAACAACATCCCAAAGCATGCAGATAAAACAGGCTGCAATATTGAGCAAACCAGGAGAAAAACAAAACAGAAGCTGTTAAATATACAAACATCAGCAAAACAACTTTATTAATCAAATCTACAGAACACTCAACACAGGTTTTGTGTTAAATAAAAAAATCACTCCACATGCAACATGCGTGATACTGGTGGCAATTAATAAGTACGAAGGTAACTAAAATGGCATAAATTTCTCCATAATCCATTTCCACCTTAACATATGACATTAATAAGAACTGTTAAATGAGACTTAGTGCTAACAGAAAGAGATCATGACTGATCACTACATTATAGTTAGCATTTGCAAACCACGAAGCACAGTATGCGAGAGGATACCATAGTTTCAATATGGCGTGAGATTATTGTCACCAAACATGTGCATTAATTAATTCATACAAACCTCAAAACTCAACAAAATAGAAAAAAGAAAAAAAAAAAGAACAAGAACAACCATAGATTCCTTAAGGATGCAGAAACCACATGCCCCAACAGAGATCCCAACAAGCATGTTTCAAAACTTGATTGATCAGGAAATGCAGTTTTCTTGATTTAATTTGCCCTCAACGCAGATAGAGAGTGAACTTATCCATCCATTTAACAGTGGACACAAAATTAAATCTCAATATTTACACAGGAGCAGGTCCATGAATACTGACAAAATTTGGATTAAATGAGTAATGTTGACCTCTACACTGAAGATCTTGAGTATCACTAGGGAGAGCACAGCCATCTTAGATATCACATATCTTAAATACCTATTATAAATACAGTTTTATTTTTATCTGATTGTTATAACAATCAAATTGTTTAACAGTTAATTAAAAATCAGAAAAGAAAAATACTCTGATTTCAAATGTAAATATCAGTTGTTATAACAGTTTTTGGTTTGAGAATTTTAGTTTTCAATGAGTTCTTTCCCTTTGTCTGCTGTCTTTTGCTAAATGATGATCGAATAGAACTGTTTTTGAGTATGCCCTGGCCAGACCTCTTAGGGGCTTTAGGTGTAATTTCCACAACTTCAGTGATGAGTGTGGATGAAGCCATACCATACGACTTTACTTTTGGAAATTTATTTTTCTCAGTGGCATGTACATTTACCACAACAATCTCGGAGTCAACAGAACAGGGAATAGCCTCACAGGGATTGATTTCCTGAGGGTGCTGGTCAACTGATTTACTGGCAGATAATTCATTTTCTGATCTATCAGGGACACTTTGAGATTCATCAGATGAACTGCTATGTCCTAAAGAAGTTTGAGAAATTGAACTGTCATTCCATATCTTAGCGACTTGAAACATGGGAGATTCATTTTCACAAGGAGTGAGCGGAGTGCTGAGAGCCCCACTAGCTTGTGGAATTGGAACATGATTTTCGTATTGCACAGGAACACTTACAAGAGTAGATGTGCTATCTCCAGTTACTGCAGTTTTCCCCATGATTTTCATCACTTCAGGATTTGTGGTGAACACCAGTTCAGATTTGACTATTTCTTTACTGGACTTTTGAACAACACGATCTGAAGATTTATCCCCACAATTTCTCCTTTCTTTTGATGCTGACAATGGTGTATACCAACTTTTTATTTGATCACATTGCTTAGAGAAGACCTTTCCTCTCATACTAATGGAGCTTGATATTGAAGGGATGGGAGCACTGACAATATCATCTGCAGAGTTAGGTGATGTGTTTGCACTTAAGGACCTAGCATGCTTGTTGCGATCAGTTTCCTTTTGGAATGCCAAATTATCCCGAGAAACTTTGTTAGTTTTTCTTGAACACATTACACAGTGTGAGTCAAAGCAGCCAGTGCAAAATGAGAACAGTTGTGTTTTAGTAACATGCCTGCATGAGCTAGAGCAGCTCAGTTGACTAGTCCACCTTCCAATGGACATGCAGCATGCAGAAGAAGAATTTGCTACATACGTTGAGTGTCTGGTTCCATTGACTGCAATGCTACTTGGCTTTTCCACCAATGCTTGACCATTGGACGAGTGTAGTACATCAAGAGGGCAATCACTGCCCCAAGTGGCACAATCCCCAAGAATATAATGTACAAAGCAGTGACAAATTTTCTGCCAGCTGAAACAGAAGGGAAAAAGACATACAATAAAGAAACAGGCAGTGCAATTTATGGCTTACAAGTAGAGTAATATGTATTTTCTCTCACCATTGGGATCAGTAGCAGGGCCACTGTCTTCACTACCACCTGTTCCTGGATAGTCACAGTAAGGTGGGGCAAAGCCTGGATTGCAATGGCAGTGGCCTTTGCTGTTGCAAACGCCATTTCCATTGCAATTTTGTGGACACTCGCCAACAACACTTGAAGATCTCAAAGAACTGACAGCCATACATTTCTGGTTGACACACATCTGAGAGAGAAAAACCATCCCATGTTAAACAGAATATAATGTTGTATGAAAGCGCTAGATTCAGCAAATCAAAGATTATGAAACATTAAAAGTTACCTTTCCTTCACCACATTTTGAGCCATCTGGGGCAAGCCCAGGATCAACTTCATTTAGACCTAGATCTACAATTGCTGTGCGGCATGGTATGATATTCCCACCAGAATTAATGAAGGAATGTGACAATATAGATACAGATTCCATTCCAAATTCTAGACGTTCATTCAAATGCTTGCAGTGTAGCATTCCACAGTATATATTGCTGTAAACAATTTGCAAAATTATACATATATTCAGGAGTAAGATAAAAGAAAAATATACCCTTGTTAAAATGAGACTTAAACTTACTCATCCACACACTTCACATAAGATTGATTCAGTCTGTTGTATCCACAATTCCCATGTCTTGTGCCTTTAATGTTCATCTTGTAGCACTGCATGTCAGAGCTCTTTCCTGAAGGGCCCCATAATAACTTGCATTGGTCAGAGCGAGTCCTACACATTCCTCGATAACAAAATGCCTGTGCAAAAATTTAATGTTTAAGTGAAGGAATTTTAATGAAAATGCAGAAACACAAAACATGATTGAAAAATTAGACATACCTTTCCATGATTGCAAGTCTCACCATCCATTTTAAAAACATCACGGGGACAGTATTCACTTCTTCCAGTGCAAAACTCAGGGAGATCACACTCTTGATCAGCACTACGACATACACTCCCTGCTGATTTTGGTCGACATGTCTGCATTTAAAAATCAGGAGAGGTGAGCAAACATATTTTAACCAACACTAAAAAAATATCAGATGAAGCAGAATATTACCTCAAAGTCACAGCACTCTCCTGTTGCACAAGATGCATTGGCATGCAACATACAGGTTGAAGCATTGCAACATGGGTTTGTACACCTTATTTCCAAGCCACAATCACACTGCTCTCCAGGCTCAACAAAACCATTCCCACAAACAGGACTTCCAAATAATCTGCAATCACATCACAGAAGTTAGTGAGGATAAAAAAAATGATGAAAGGTAAAAAGTGATAAAAAAGATAGGGTATGTTTTCAGTGCCATACTTACTTTGTTGGTTTATTATGGAGACAATAGTCCATTCCATGGTGAAAAGCCAAGAGCAGATATTTCTCACTGCAACTGCTCCACTGTGTTGGGCTAAGAGTACTGTAACAACGCATGATTTAAAATAAGAAGAGATAATGTTGGAAATATAAATATATGTTAGCGGTAAAGCCCGAAGCGCCGGCAAACCTAAGATTACCTAGGTAATGTTAGGTGTACCGGGTCCGCGCTCGGAAATGTTGAAATATTATTATTCCACCTAACATTACCTGGAAAAAAAAATGTCAAACTAAGATTGCCGAAATGGCCAACGGCAATCTTAGGTTGGCGAGACAACATTACCCGGAAAGAAAGAACACTTTGCTCATTTCTACTTGCTCCTTGTTCCCGATTGCCCACTTGACTAACTTGACTGCCCGATATGGACATCGACATGGACTCACGGACGGACGTTACGGACCAGTTGCCAGACAGGGAGGGAGACGTTTGACCAAAGACTGAAAGAATTACTGGCGACGAAACGTACGGACAACACTAATTTCATGGACTAAGAACAGTACGAGACTTTTATAAGAGAGACTAAGGAAGCCCGTCGCGCCCATCCCAAGACCACCAGGGACTTCCGCCGGCTGAAGCGCTTCGGGGTGGCGGACTTCGACGGCGTGGAGAAGCTGATAGTGCCGCTCTCAGCAGGCGAGAGGCCTATCTTCTACGTCCCGAACGAAGCTCACTTTTTCTTTCCCGGTAATGTCGTCTCGCCAACCTAAGATTGCCGTTGGCCGTTTCGGCAATCTTAGTTTGACATTTTTTTTCCAGGTAATGTTAGGTGAAATAATAATATTTCAACATTTCCGAGCGCGGACCCGGTACACCCAACATTACCTAGGTAATCTTAGGTTTGCCGGCGCTTCGGGCTTTACCGCTAACATATATATCAAACTAAAATCCTTGAAGAATTATGTGGTTAACTCACCTTGAGGATGGAGCCATTATACACCGTTCACTTGGACATTCACAATCACTGGAATCATGTTCCATTCCAAAGTTGTGTCCCATTTCATGAGCTACTGTTGTAGCAACAAGTCCTACCACATTGCTGTGATCCATACTGACACCTCCTGAAAATTCATACGTACAGATTGGACCTTTGAGAGCTTTACCAACAACTCCATTATCAAACTGAATGCGCCTGTAAAAAAAAACAAAAAAAAAACAACATGGTTAGAAACAGAACAGAATGAATCTACACCACTGCAAATTGCACAAACAGATTCTTACGTGAGAAGTTGAGCATTGTCATTGGGGTGCTCCTTCACCAGCCTTTCTCTCCTATAGTGTAAGAAGTTGGTCAGAGTCGTGTCACCGTTGGTTACCAATGCAATCTCATCATAGTCTGACCACACAACAACACCCACTAGAGCAACAAAAATATTCAATGGCATGTAGAGCTGAAAGGGACCAAATATTAATTCAAGAGCCCTTCACAATGTACTTTAGAGTTGCAGCGAAGAATGAAAATTTGTCATACAGCATTGATGATATTGGCAATATCCTTGCAGTGCTGGTAAACTTTCTCTTTGTTTGAGTCTAATTCCACATATTCTTTATGATCTACCACCAACACCAATTCAACATATCTTGTTTTCTTGTTGGCATTATATGGACCATGGATCTGAGTCATGCCATCATCATCATCAAGAGATCCTGAACTTCTTTTAGACTGAAAGAAAATAAATAATACGGGTTTAAGAAAACATCAATGGACATAAGAGATACAACATTTGTCTGGGACTGAATAGTAAGAATCCTACCCTATGCAATTGAGTAATATGTTCATTTTGCAGAACATTATGTGGAGTTCCTTCATAGCCTAAAAATAAGAACAGAATTGGTAGCTGTAGCAAGGCGATTAAGACGAATTTCAAAAAGTCAAGATATGATACCACTTTCTACTTACCGCATGAATGATTGCTCTCATGAATGTCAGATTGCTTGTAATGATAAATTTCTCCAAGTTCTTTTGCCCCACTTAAAACTTTCCACTGATGTTCTGGACTAGGTTCCAAGTAATGCAGTTCATGGCCATCAAAGACAACACCTCTGGAAAAGGATACCAAATAAATTAGTGCTTTCCCCACCGAGACCATAAAGCTCCATCTTTTTTGGAATGCAGGGTAAGTTTTAATACCTGAGACCATTACATGTAGATACGGCAGCCCATGACTTTGCAATACCTCTTAAACTGCCCTGGTACTGGCACAGTTCCACTTCCTACAAAGAGGTTGAAAATGTGTGGTAAGATTTATCAAGCAGTTAAAATAAATTAAAATGAATTAACTCAAAATGACAAATTCATATTTACCATGTGTGTTGGTCTGTGGATTTTATGTTTCCCATTTTCTTGGTGTTTTTGGAAATAAGTACCTGATAAAAGGTCCCTATTTAAACTCAGCTCTAGAATATATTCCATTCCTCCTAAATTAAGCTCTATCATAAGGTCATGGATGTGCTGTTTCCCAGTCTGCAAAAAATAGAAAGAAATATTAGCACAATTTACGAGGTGACTATTTTTTCAAAGGTAGCAATAATAACAAAATACACACGAACCTCTGCTCTTGTTGTCGATATTTCCCTCTTTTCTCGACCATGGAAAAATCTAGGCTTGACAACGGTGTGCCTTCGAAATTCTGGGGCTGGGTGAGCAGAACCTGCCAACAGAAGAGCAAGACATAAACATTATTAAAATGGTTCTTGAATTAAGGGTGCACCTCTCATCAGGCATGGCTCTCTATCTCTAGAGTGCCCTGACCCGCGCCGCGATGGCCTTGCCTCCGCACGCACCCACCCCACCATGCACCCACACGACTCCTGCCATTGCTCTCCAGCGACAATCTCTCCAATTTAGAGAGCGTCCGCTCGGCGCACGCACACGCACGCACACGCGCAAGCTCGCGTACGCGAAATGACACGCGTGTAAACGCGACCCAGAGGCCGGGCCGCGAAGGCGGGGGCCTCCCGACTCGGGCTCTCGTAAAGATCGATCCTTGTTGGCCGGCTCCCGCGCACACACTCAGGTTGGCAGCCCTGCCGGACGCGCGAGAGCGCGGGGCGGGACATTTAAAATGAGGGGGGCGTTTTTGCGCGTCGCGTTCCGGCCGGCGCGGCCTGCCCCCCCCCCCCCTCCCTGTTCCCGTCACACGGCTGTAAACTGCAAACGCTCTCCTCTCGGCATCGGCACTTTTGGCACCGATCGAGAAAGCATCGTTGCGCGCTCCGCCAAGCCGCACGCCAAGCCGCGGCCGTTTCTGCTTGACTTGTTTGCTGCCGCTTACCGCCGCGCAGACACAGTGCTGTGCTAACGCCCCCGTCTAGCCGGTCCGATTCGCACTGGAGGGGCGCGGCGGCCAAGATCGCCATTGCAACGACAAAAAAGCAGTGCGACGGCAGGGCACGGCCCACGCCCGGCGTATCATATTGCAGACTCGGAGGGACAACCACCTCTCCGTATAGCTGCCAACCAATAAGACTTCCGACGGCGGAGTAAGGGAGCAAAAACAAACACTTTCCACCTCGACACTAGAAACCTAACAGTCACTGCCTTAAAATCGGGCTGAGGGCGACGCCCAGCCTCCTCGAGCCGAGGAAGGCCGTCATCCCGGATAGGAGAAAGGCCCTCCTCAGAAGGCGGCGGGGGCTTCCCCCGGGGCCATCCGGAAATGACCACCCACCGACCGCCTCGCCTCTCTGTATGGCCGTCAGAACATCTGCAAGAGGGTGTAGTTCCCGCAGTCGACACCCCGCGCTCGAACGCCCGGAGCGCCCGGAGAGCGCATCTGGTTTGTGATTGGAAGGCCTCGGCCCTCGGCCGGGGGCGTCACGTCACGTGGTTAGTGGACGCCCCCGCGGCCGGGCTGAATGAGCCGCGCTGTCAATGAGTCCGGGACGGGACCCGGCGGGGCGGGGACCTGGTGGGGACCTGGTGGGGACGCCCAGCGCCGCTCACCGCGTACACGTAAAAGACGCACGCAACGCGATGATGAATGGCGTGTAGTGCGAAAGAGGATTACAACGAGAACGCCCTTCACTTCACTCCACTCCACTTCATCAGCACACGGACGGGCCACGAGGCGGGCGGACAGGAGGCCGTCGGCCGTGCACCATTGTGGCCGGAGGAAAGCGCCCGAGACACGCATTTGAAAATAATAAAAATATAACGCGATGCGGGTTCATGTGTGTCCCCGGTGACATCACCGTGGGGCGTTGGCGTTATAGTATTATGCCAGGCCAGGCCGCAGCTCCGGCTATCATGTCATTCGAACCGGGCCGGAGCCGGGGGCCGGAGTCGAGGGCCGGAGCCGGGGGCCGGAGTCGGGGGCCGGAGTCAGGGGCCGGAGTCGGGGGCCGGAGTCGGGGGCCGGAGTCGGGGGCCGCAGCCGGGGGCCGGAGTCGGGGGCCGGAGTCGGGGGCCGGAGTCGGGGGCCGGAGTCGGGGGCCGGAGTCGGGGGCCGCAGCCGGAGCGCGGACCGCATCCAGCCAGGTGGGCGTCCGTAACAGGACCTGGACCCGGCCCGGCACCTCACGCTCGCGGCGTGCGCCAATAAAACACACGATATGCGTAGGAAAAATGTCGCCCGATCCTCCCCACGTGGAAATGGGGTCCACAGTCCACACGGCACGGCACGGCACGGCACGGCACGGCACGGCACGGCACGGCACGAGCGAGAAATACTCATACACACAATGGCGATGAGACTCTGGCGAGCAGGTTGGCCAACGCAACACATGAGGAGCAGGAGGAACGCGTAAGTCCGACATCGGCATAACGACCCGTCGTCGGATTGGGCTGCTGCTGCTGCTGCTGCGCACCGCGCCTTTGTGTGTGCATACGCCCCGCATACGCCCCGCATACGCCCCGCATACGCCCGTGCGCAGTCTCAAGTTCTGCAGCACGACGCGGTGCGGCAGAGAGAGAGAATTCACATTTTGGTCAAGAAAAATTAAAAGCCAGTCACAGTGACTGCCTTGAAAATTTTAGTGATTTTTTTTTCTGAGAGTGTTGATGATAATTTATGATGGAATGGAACGCATCTCTCCTCCTCTCGGACCTTGGAGCGCGCGCGTGCGTGTTTGTGTGTGTGTGTGTGTGTGTGTGTGTGTGTGTGTGTGTGTCCTTGGCCAGTACCATTCACCTTCGCGAGCCGGTCGCCGGAGGGACGGACGACAAGCGCAACACAAAACCAGCCTCCCAAGTCGTAATCAGAAAACAGCAAGAAAAGACACTCAACCCCTTTGGCATTCCTCCACGTAACCCCCTCCTCTTCCCTCTTCTCATCCTCGACAGGGCAATTCGTCATCGCAGCACGATCGACTGGCTCAATAAGCCTGAACAACGCACATGGCCGCGCGGGTCGTATTATACAAATTTATACGAGCGGAGGAGATGCTCGGGAAGAAAGAGGTGACAAAAACCTTTCGGCCTTGGGGTAGTTACACCGAGACAGCACTAACACTTTGCGTGCATGTGCGGGGCCCAGGATGAGAGGAGTGGGGGTAGTTACGTCTTCACATATCGCTATCTGCCGCCCCTTTTCGCACCTCGGAGCAGCAGGAAGGGCAGGGCTGTCTGTTCCGCAGCTGCACACTCGTCCCACGGGAGCCCGGGGCAGACCAGCATCTCTCTCATGGCGTTTGGCGCACATGGCACCATACCGGCCGGGCTGCAGAGCAAAGATCGACGAGCGCACCGCAGTAAAACGGCGGGAAGGGCGCTGCAGCAGAAGCAGCAGCAGCAGCAGCAGCAGCAGCAGCAGCAGCAGCAGCAGCAGCAGCAGCAGCAGCAGCAGCAGCAGCAGCAGCAGCGCTTCCGCCCCGCCGCGCTAAAGTAAACATCTCCGCCGCCAGGCCGCGCGGCCGGCAGAACTGGACGAAAAATATATTCCAGGAGCCCAAAGCCAGCCAAGCCGAGCCAAATCGAAGCGAGAGACAAGAGCAAGTGTACAGCCGCTGCCGCACTGCAGCCCTGCTGGGCCAGATATATACAACCCTCCTGCCCCCTGACTGCGAATAGGGTCACTGAGCATTTCGGCGCAGCGCAGCACCGGGCCCGGCAGAGTGGGGGAGGGAGGGGGATCCAGGGGGTGGCGCGCGTGTGTGTGTGAGTGTGTGTGTGTGTGTGTGCGTGCCACGCCTCCTCGACCCCCGCGTAGTGAGAAACACGGCGGGGCTCACGAATGAGGAGGACTTGAGCCCGCGACAACCATATCGACGAGGTGAAGGGTTACTTCCTCCTCCTCCTGCGGGGCCCAAGGCCTTGCCCAGGGCGCACAGCCAGCCCATCCCGGGCCAGAGCACAAACATTGTGGACGGTATGCGGCTGGCCTGGCGTGTGGCGTGGTTAGCGTGGTAGTTTGCTCGTCCGCCGGCCTGCCCGGGCCCACGCGCCCGGACCACGCCACACATGTGAGTGTGTGTGTGTGTGTGCTTTGGGTATTACTCCGTCGGGTACCCGCTGTCTTACCCGCGCCTCGGAGCTCATCAACGCGCCGGGGACGTCCATAAACTACGTGACCACTTTAGGGGATCAAAACGTGGTCTAAAATCGGTCACTTTGGTTTAGGAACGTCTCCTATTTCCTAGGAGCGCAGAGGGTGGCTGCGAGCTGCGGCGGGCACCCTTCCTCCCCCGGGAGGGCCCCGCCCCGCCCCGCCAGCCCCGCCCCACCCCTCACTGGTGCGATCAGGCGGGGAGGGACGAAGATGTAGGGCGAGTGCAGCAGAGGAGAGGCAGCAGGGCAAACCCTACAGGCGGGCAGACTCCGCTGCGCTATGTATACAGTACACCGGCGGGGTAAACACAGTGCCAGCCCTGCAGCAGCCCTGCAGCAGCCCTGCAGCAGCCCTGCAGCAGCCCTGCGCCAGCCCAGCCAGTCCCAGTCCATCGCCGCACTGCCCGGCACTACACTGCCCAGCCCAGCCCAGTGAGCCCCTGCAGCAGAGGGACTTTCAGGCACACTACCCGACTCTACCTGGGCTCCTGTCCGCTCCCTACAGCACCCTGCTTGGTCGTGCCCTGGCCGCCCCCTCCGCGCATATGTCCCCGGTAAACGCATTCAGTCACGAACTCGCCCCGACTCGCCCCGGCCGCTGCCGCCTCGGCTGCCGCCGCCGCCGGCCGCCGCCCCCAGCACGCTGCCTACCGCTTACCTGCCGCCGCCCCCAGCACGCTGCCTACCGCTTACCTGCCGCCGCCCCCAGCACGCTGCCTACCGCTTACCTGCCGCCGCCCCCAGCACGCTGCCTACCGCTTACCTGCCGCCGCCCCCAGCACGCTGCCTACCGCTTACCTGCCGCCGCCCCCAGCACGCTGCCTACCGCTTACCTGCCGCGGACACGCCTGCGAGCGCCAGGGTAGGCCAGCCCGCACCACACTCGCAGACTGGCTGCCTTGCCTACCCAGCAGGCGCCATTAACGCTCACACCTTGTTATGTTTTTCCCCCATTTTTTTTTTTCGAGTGTGCCGTGCGTCGGCCGCCCTGCCCGGCCGCGCCCCCTCCCGCGTTGTCGCGGCGGGGCGGGGACCAGGTGTGGGGCACGGTGGGGCACGGCGGGGCACGGCGGGGCACGGCGGGGCACGCGCCGTGTTTACAAACAGCCTCTGCGCCTTCTACTGCCTTCAGTCACTCAGGACCTGGCGGTGCGCGCCGCGTGCTGCAGCGTGTGCAGCGTGTGCAGCGTGTGCAGCGGCCACCTCCCGCCCCGCACCTCAGCAGCACAGCCCTTTGGAGCTAAAAACAGACGCGGCGCGGGTCCCTTCGTCCCTAGCGTCCCCCTCCCCCTCCCCACTCCTGCCACTCACCCCGCTTATTCTGTTCCACACACAGTCTAAAAATTACACGCACGCGGACCTGTAGCTCTGCAGACATGAGCGCTGTGTGTGTGTGTGTGTGTGTGCCAGGGCACTACCGGGATGCCGAAGGCACACTTATTAGAGTGCATAGTACCATCAAACAAGTAGCTGGAGAGAGAGAGAGAGAGAGAGAGAGAGAGAGAGAGAGAGAGAGAGAGAGAGAGAGAGAGAGAGAGAGAGAGAGAGAGAGAGAGAGAGAGAGAGAGAGAGAGAGAGAGAGAGAGAGAGAGAGAGAGAGAGAGAGAGAGAGAGAGAGAGAGAGAGAGAGAGACAGTCGTGGGCGGTCGGGGACGACACCGCGCCACCGAGACGAAAGAGAGACCAAAAAGAACGCGCCACCGAAAGAAAAAGGAAACTCATCAGTCACTCCTGCGCCCAGCCCAGCTCTGCCTCCTTTGGGTTTAGTAACACCGGTAGCAGAGCGGCATCAGAGCTCTCTGTTTGTCCCTTTGACTTAGTCACCGCCACACCTACATTTATTTTTATTTTATTTTTTCATCAGAGCCGCGGCGGAAGAGTTTCGTCTTCTTCCAAGGTTTCAGTTTCCTGTTCTTTACTTTTTCCCAATCTCCCTCTTCTTTTCAAAGACAAGGTGGGCCGATCGATACGCCCTCATTAGAAGAGCGGCGGCGGCGGCGGCGGCGACGTGATGAGGACCTGCCGTGTCCCCGCGGCCAGGACACTCACTCACTCACACACTCACTCACACACACACACACACACACACACACACACACACACACACACACACACACACACACACACACACTAGCGCCCCGACCTACCCCACCCACATGCGACGCTAAGCCACGCACGCCCACCTCCGAGCACGCCCCGCCACAAAACGATTCGTCCTGCCGACGCAACGCAAAAGAGAGTCGTGCGTTTTTAATGCACCCGGAAAAAAATAAAAATAAAATTGTCAAACCCCGCGTGTAGGATTTGAACCCGCGCGGTGGGCAGAGCTGCCACCATGTGTTCCAGGCAGTTTTACATTTCCTCCAAAGCCTTTTCGAGCCCGTTTCCGCTAAAGGCCCGCATTTCATATCTTTCCTGGTACGTCATTTCGGTAGTTATGATGGGGTCCCTCAGATATGTTTATCCCATGACCTCTATAGGTTTACCCCCAGAACAGTGCATGGCATGGCAACCCCCGACCTCGCCTCGCCTCGCCTCGCCTCTCTCCCGTCTGGCGAGCACGAGACGCGTGCGGGCGGAGTCAGTCAGATGGACGGGGTGACAAAGTGGGGCCAGCAGAGGGGCCATAGGACCCAGAGCTGGGGCAGGAACTCCTGAACACACACACACACACACACACACAGCCCCCGGTCCCCCGCCAGAGGTCCCCGGACTCCGAGGGTGGTCCCCCCCTCCCTCCATACTGCGCGCCGCTGTCAATCCTTCCCATGAGGGCTCGCTGCTCTGCTCATGGAAAACGACCCCGTCATGTGAAAGATGTCAGCCCAGACACACACACACGCACAGCGCTGGAGAGGGCGCACGTCAGCGGCAGGGCGCCGCCAACACCTACTGTATGGCCACGACAAACCCGGCCTAGCCCAGCCCGGCCTCATGGCCCGGCCCAGCTGATGCTACCGCCGCGCACGCAGACAGCTGGCGCCGCGCGCTGCCTCATTTTCATGGACGATTTCAATAATGAGAGGAGATACTGTCCCTCCCTCCTCCCCTCCTCCCTCCTCCCCTCCTCCCCGCCACACCGCCCGCCCCACTCTCCTTCGCTATGGCCCCTCTTTCTCCTCTCGCGTTCGCTTCGCGGTCGCCACTAATGCTCTCCGAAACGTCTTAATGCGTTCCGCCGTCACACGATCTGATGGTGGGCAAGTGGAAAGGGGAAACGGGGGCTGGGAATGGAAGGGGGGCGTGCAAGCCAACCGCATTCAAATATGCGTATGCAGGGAGGGCTGTTTGGAGAGCACTAGCTCTGCAAACGTTACAGCTTACGGTTGTAAACACGAATAACTGCCCTCCAACTTTCATATTTCCGGCAAGACAAGCGCACCAAAGCAGACGCACCCATAGATCCGATGCGAGACGTTTTTGACGGTGAGTGTCCGGACCCGGACACCGGCGGGCGTGTGGTCCGGACGGTAGCCGGGGGAGGGGGGATAAAGGGGGGAAATGGTAATGAAAACGATAAAATAAATAAATAAGAAAGAAGAACGTCTCCGTCGGCCGGATCACGAGGGGCTCATCCCTTCGTGTGGCGCGTGAAGAATAGGAGGGGGGAGGCGGGGTGGGGGGGGGGGGGCTGCCTCAGCTCTCTGGGCCTAACCCTTCCGGTGGCGGAGCGACCTAAGGGGGGGCAGGGACACTGTCACAGTGTCACAGTCACACACTGGTCGGGCGAGAGTACTCCATCATCACAGCTTCCACAATAATTTTCACGTAACATTTTCCACGACTTGCCAGCGGGGAAAAATCTGAAAGTTTCCATCATCGTTCCCACATGACAACCCCGAGATTTTCAAAAATGTCAAAAGATGAATGGATTTTTCAATTTCTCCGCGACCACCCCAAGATTTCCACGACTTTTACACGACCCGGGATTAGATTATCGTGGCGTGTGTTTTGCGCGTCCGCCGTGAAGGCGGAAGTTTCGCACTCAGATACTGAGGTTTGTTATCAATAACGATTCCCCCTTCTGATAGTGCGCTTGTTGTGTCCTGGTGTCAGGTGGGTGAGACACCTGCCCAGCGGGTCGGGGTGGGGTGGGATTATCGGGCGGGCTGCAGAACACCTACAGCGATAGGCAGGACAGGTTCATATGCTGCACTCCCCCCCCCCCCCGGGGTCCCCTCCCCCAGCGCATCTTCTAGTCGCCCACGCCGCACAACACACAACGACTCGTCTATGTCGACCAACGAGGCCGAGTCTGCCCTCCGCAGCCCTTATCTGCAGACACAGAGCTGACAGGTCAATCATTCGACAACACGGCGGCGGCAGCGGAGCGCAGCAGAGCGGACAGGATATGATCCGGGGCTGTCACCTCCCCGCCGTCGCCAGGACGTCACCCGGGCACCGCAGGGCACCGCAGGGCACACCGCAGCCGCAGGAATCCCGACCGCCTCGGCGCCTCGCCCGTCTCCAGTCGTCTCCAGAGCCGCTCCAGCCGACTGGAAGTGAGCACACCAGAGGACGCGGCAGCCACAAAACTGCCGGAGGAACACAACTTTTGCAAGAACATAAAAGAAAATCGGTGCCGGATGTCCGGCCGAAAAGTATAGCATTTCGTCTGGGTCCATGGGCATAGCCGGGGGGGGGGGGGGGGGCACCGCCCCCCGGAAACCAGCGAGCGGGTTAGGCAACCAGCATAACAAACGCCTGGATGTAGCAAATTGGGGCGGCAATATCCCCCTCGGAAACCCAAGTCTGACTGCGCCATGTCAGGGTCAAAATATCTTCCGGTGACCCCGCATCCGTCCATATTGCTGCGTTGCTCCATTTTGGCTGTGTGTGTGTGTGTGTGTGTCGGCCTGCAGTGCTGTACAGGACGCCGAGGGGGGTGGGGGGAGGGGGGAAAGGAATCTATTTGACCACAACCAACAGGAACCGGAACCGGACATCGCGGTCGGGCGGGCAGGGAGGCCCGGAGGAGCCCCGGAGGCGCGGCGCCCCACCACGCCCCGAAGCCGGGCGCGCTGCACTGCACACAGCAGGCGCGCCAACGTCCAAAATAGCTCTCCAGTCCAGCGCGCAAATGCTGTGCTTATTTCCCGCACCGCGCGCGCTCCTTCCGCTATACCGCAATCACGCTCGAGGGTTTCCAGTTCGGAGGTGTTTTTCTTCTTCAGCTTCCGTTTCCGAGCCTCATTGGAAGCCTCTATTGCCGGGGCGGGGCCGGCGCGGCTGGCTGGGCCTCCATATGGCCTCGGCCGCCTCGGCGGCGTGAGCCAACAAACTGCACGGTAAGTACCGGAGCAGGACGTGCTGCCCGCTCCGTGCGGCCCGGCACGGCGACATCAGCGGGCGACAGAGGGAAGGGTTGCGCTATTTCGGGCAGGAATGATACGCCCCCCGCCTCCCTGTTCCCCCCGCAGCCCTGCCCGCCGGCCCTGCTACACGTTCGCACAACACGGCGGCTCGGCCCCCATAACTTCACCCGACCATCACCGTAAGAATTAAAGTGAAACGCTCGCACCCTCTCCGCCCCACCGCTCCCGGCCGGCACCGCTCCTTTCTCTTACTCTTTTCCCGCCCGCGCCGCGCCGGCGAAGGCGGCGTTCGGCTCAAAACAGTAAAAGGCAGCGGCGGGGGGAGGGGGGGGGGGTAATGGACGGCGCGGACGACCACGGCGGCGACGACGACGCCCGCCCCCATCCCAGTTAAGGGTAGTGCTACCTGACGCTACGGCCCCACCCCCACTAATTACGTCTACGTCACGTACCGCGCACCTCCCCCCCTCAACTACCCCCTCAGCTGTGCTCTCACCCCCCGGCCCGCCTATGCTGCCTGGTGCAAGCATGCAGGCACCCGCATGTCCAACTGAACCACCAAACCATATTTCCGCACTCCCTCTCCCCGTCTCTCTCTCTCTCTCTCTCTCCCCCAAACACACACACACATTCGATACACGCGACGCTCGCCGACGGCATCTAATTCGACACCTCTCCCCGCCCAGCTCCAGCGGTGCCAGCGCATCTCAGCCCATCCGTCAGCACGACAGCAGATCCCTCGCCACCTCCGCCGCCGCCGTCCACAAACTACATAACGCACTACCACGCCTCTGGCCGAGCCAGAAAGAGACGGAGATAGTGCGTTGCGGGGCTGCCTAAAACCGAAACTGCCCGGGGCCAATTATACACCTGATATATAACGTGTGCAGAGCATGCGGAGGGTGTGCGGGCGTCGTGTGCGTGGTGCCAGTGCTGCCAAGTGCTGCCAATGCTGCCAGTGCTGCCAGTGCTGCCAGTGCTGCCAAGTGCTGCCAGCCGGGCTGGCATCGACCGACCCGACCTGACCCGGCAGCACACGGCGCGGCGCGGCGGGGGAAGGAAGCAATGCATTGAAACGCTAGTCCGAACCCCGAGCCGAGCGCGCAACAGCGAGAAAAACATAACATACGAGGCCGTACTACGCGCCGCGGCCTCGGCCGACGCTGGCGTCCATAGCAATGACCCCCGCGCCGTCAGTGCTGGTGCTGAGTCGGGGCCGTGGCCGCCTAGGCGTCGTGTCAACAACAGCATCAATATGCACCGAGGGCCCCAACAAGGGCCACACAGGCCGCGGCAAGGGCACTGTCCCACAGCACCACAGCCCACATGTAGTAGCCCCAGCGGGTTCGAGCCCCCCCCCCCCTCGTCTTTGTTCAGGATTCCCCCGAATTTTCACATAGCGCTTTCCATGACTTTTCCAGGCAACAATTTGAAAATTTCCACGACAGTTCGCACATAAATATTGTTTTTGAAATTTTCATGGCGGCCCCGAGATTTTCAAAAATATTTTAAAATGCACAGATTTTTCAACTTTTCCATGGCCACCCAAAGATTTCCATGACTTTTCAATGACCATATTCTTTCACCATGACTCGTCATGACTTTCCAGGTTATTTCCAGACTTGAAAGGAGCCCCGTTGTTCCATATCGCTCGGAACACACAACCCGAACCCCCTTACTAGACAGGACGCCACCATCAAACTTTTACTCGCCACTTGCCTAACGTTATTCCTCCAGTTTATCCGCGCCCGTTAATTTCGGGGCCACGAAATATAATAACACACTCTTTCTTTCCGCTTTTATGCGTGTGGGTCGTGACGCTCTCCACACCACCACCACCACCACCGCCGCCGCCGCCACCGCCGCCACCGCCGCCGCCGCCGGCCTACCATGTCCGGTACATACATGCCGCGCACATGTGTGCAGGCCGTGACGTCACGGGGCCGATGCGTGAGACTCGGCGCCACCAGAAATAGCGGGTTGTTGTACATGGCGGCGTCGGGGATCGGGCGGGGACGGGCGGGGAGACCGCACCATACCGGTACACCTGCCGGCACACCGTGCAGGGCGAGCACTGCTACCGGGTGCCACGGATCGGGCTGCTGGCCGCAGCTGGACGCCGCGCCGCCCATCCACTATCGCGGCCGGGTGACGTCCGCTGGCCGGCCGCCCTTGACCTTTGCCTCCACAGCACAGGGGTGGCCCGGTGGCCCCAGGCCCCGCGGGTCCCGGCCTCAGGGGGCGCGGCTCCGGCCCCGCGCGGGGCTCCGGGGCTCCGGGGCCCCAGGGCCCCACCACGAGCAGCGACCACTCACTCGGACGGTGAGAACCTCTCACGGAGCGGACGGAGGCGTCAGCTGAATGATATACCCTGCCCCTGCTTCCCTCCCCCTCCCGCACCGCGACGTGTGAACACGGCGAACACGCACGCTGCCCTGTGTGCGCCGCTCTGTGCACCGCTGCTCACCGCCGCCTTCCCATACGCGTTTACTTACTCGCCACGTACGAATATCCGTCCCTGCGCGGGAGGGCACACACACACACACACACACACACACACACACACGTACAGGGCAGCAAGTGTGACGGCTACCACACCTGTTTACGCCGTATCGCGCCGTATCGCCCGCAACCAAGATGAACACGACGCCCGCGTCGCCAAGTATATACATCATCTTCGCTGCTTCTATCTCGGAAATCAGCAGCTACGTATCTGATATATATATATATATATATATATATATATATATATATATATATATATATATATATATATATATATATATATATATATATATATATATTTGTTTTCCTCCGCAGCCATAAGCCCCGTCGTCACCAGCCCGGCCCCGTCAGAGCCCGCCGGATGCAGCGCTGGCTGGACGCGCAAAACGGTCCGCGTACTTCTGCTCTGCGGCGCACTGCGGCGCACTGCCGGGTCATCCACACAAGACGAGGCCTAATGCGCCAATTTCCTGCCGAGTTTGTTGCCTTCCTGCGCTCGCTTTTGTCTGCGGCGTCGTCTTTCCGCAGCAGAGCCGTCGCCGCCGCCGCCGCCGCCGCCGCCGCCGCCGCCGCCGCCGCCGCCGCCGCCGCCGCCGCCGCCGCCGCTCTGAGCCCCGCTATGTTGTATATCCTGCCTGCGCCATGAAAACAATATAGCCCCGCTGGTCTTTCACTAGGCTAGGCCCGGCTAGACCCGGCTAGACCCGGCTAGGCCCGCTCTCTTCCTCTCAAAACCCCGCCGCTCGCAGCAGTTTCGTTCCACCACGTTTTCCGCACCGCGAAGCCCTTCTCGCGTGCGGCCTGTGCTATGCCCCGAGAGCTCCGAGCTCTCCGCGCCCTGTCCCGTCTAGAGAGGCTCGAAGTCTCTCTAGCCCTGCCCTGAATAGAGAGCCACAGAGTCTCACTAGCCCTGCCTTGCCTGGAGAGACTTGGTCTCTCTAGGTCTGCCCTCTAGAGACGCGGTCTCTCTAGGTCTGCCCTCTAGAGAGACTCGGTCTCTCTAGCCCTGCCCTGCCTAGAGAGCTTCAGAGTCTCTCTAGGCCTGCCCTGCAGCGGAGCCGGCCGGAGCCCTGATGGCGCAGAAAGCAGAAGCGGTCCAGTTTTACGCCCTTCGGTGGCCTTCGCTTGCCTTCAGTCTATGACGGATGGTTGTGCCGTGCCTCGCCGCATGTCCGCTCAGGTGAGACGCTTTCTCGCGCTCTTTACGACTTTCGCCCCTCAAAAATAATAAAATGGCATCCGTCATTGCTGCGGGCGGACCCGGCACCGGGGAAGACACGGCACAATAACATCCGCGCCACACTAGACAGTCGCGCCACACAGTTCAGTTAAAGAGTTGAACTCCACACAAAGCGAAGGGAAAGTTTATTTGTCGAGCGCCTGCGAACGCCGGGGTAGGCCAGCCCGCACGACACGCGCGCACGCAGAGGTCGCGGCTGCCTACCCAGCAGGCGCCGTTTGGCTGCCCGGACTGTCCGCAACGGCTTTCATGAATACTAAACTGGTGGAGTCCGGAGGCGCCAAAAGTCAGCCACGTTTGAAAAACAATACAGACAGAGCACAAGCACACATGCTCGTAAGTTGAAAAGCGTGTAGGACATAAAATCGTGCCAAGAGGTTTGCTCGATCGGAAAATGATCGTCCTTGCGTATCCAGCTACTATACGAGAGGCGGTTGACGTGGCGTTGTGGCGAGATAGCCGTGTACGCGCACGCCCGGCGCACGGCCGGCACGCGCGCACGCAGGCGGGCGGCTTGTATTGTCCGCACTGTCCCATGAAATGGACATCGGACAGCAGACTGGACTGGCCGGAGCCAAACAGCTCAAGACATTGCGCGCAGCGCGGACACTACAAAAAAATGTCACCGTCGTGTCGCATGGCTGTATACTAAACAAAAAAAAAAAACGCGACTGCCAAACAGCAACAAGCAACATAAGAACCCGTTTCAAGAGAAAACGCCGACAGCGCCCAAATCAGAATCTCGACGCACAAATGACGATGCAAATGTGAAAAAAACCTTCCAGGCCAGAGTGACTCCTCGCAGCGTATGCACGACGTCAGTTTCCATCCTCGACCGCACACATAGGAATTATACAAGCCTATCATCCTATTATCGGCCTTCAGGATGCGGACGTGAGCATTGGTAACATCCACTGACGTGCGCACTGCACAACGGGTGACATCCACTGTGTCGTTTGGGGCCCAGCAGGGATATTGACAACGTTCACGACCCTCCGGCACGACCTGACTCTGCCCTGCAGTCCGCGGGGACGGGGCGTGGCGACCACACCACATATCACACAGGGAAGGCCGGCGCGGCCACCAGCACACGTGCCTCGCGGGCCTGCGTGCTCAGACCCACCTGCAACACAAGAGAAAAGGCACACGCGTTAGAAGTTGTTGCCGATATTGAACGGACAGCGCGCAGCTGCCAAATGGTCCGAAGCGAGGGAGCGAGCCTCCTGCAGGAGGGTGGCGCGGCTCGGCGCCCTCCCCCTCCCCGCGGCGCGGCTCCAGGACGGCGGCCGGCGGCGGCCGGTGGCGCCGTTGCCGACGCCGGCTCCAGGACCCCCTCCCCCTCCGCCCCCCCTCCTGCGGCCCCCTCCCCCCCAGGTAGATAAAGCTATCGGCGCCGACGCCGCGCCCTGAGGGCCCCGCAGTGCGCCGATAGCGACATATCAGAGCGACATGAACACGCCGTATGCACCCGGTCGATACGGATAGCCAGCGGACCCGCCAGGACGGCGTCGTCACAGCAGTAACCTTGGCACCAGACGAGGATCACGGCGGACACGGATTACCCGCCGGCGGGGCCGTCCCACAGGATGCACACGGACGGGTGCAGCGCGGCGCGACGGGTGCAGCAGGCGCAGCAACTCCACCGAGGCCATCACCATCATCATACA
Organism: Odontothrips loti; assembly: GCA_038380765.1. NCBI lineage: Eukaryota > Metazoa > Arthropoda > Insecta > Thysanoptera > Thripidae > Odontothrips > Odontothrips loti. The sequence continues at coordinate 18,165,344 of CM076248.1, read as the reverse complement.
GCATCGATACTGAACACGGCACACAGTGCTCATTACCCATCAGGATGCGCACGCCATGATGCACGCCATGATGCACGTGTGTGTGTGTGTGTGTGTGTGTGTGCAGCAGTGTGAGGGATGCGGCAGTGTGTTTTGTGTGCGGTTACCGCCCCGCCCCACCCCGCTCCCCGCCACGCCACTCGCCGCATCGCAGACCGAGTGAATGAGAGGTCTGGCACTCTCTGGCGCGGTGTGCACGCGTGGGAAACAGCATTAGGATAGTAGACGCGCCGCGCCGCGCGCCGGCGAGCACATGAATGGCACCACCGCCGCGACGACGGCGAAACAAGGGCCGATGCATGCCTGTCTGACTGCAAGCGGGGCCGGGCGGGGCAGGGCGCCGTTCGGAAATAATACCGATAATCGACGAACACACGCACACACACACACACACACACAAACACCGGCCGGGCAGCATCACCTCGTCGCGTCCCTCCCCTCCCCCCGGTTGTTACCTGACGGCTGCCCTTCCCTTCCCTCCCCTACCCTCCCCCACCCCGCGGGAGGGGCGACACGACACGACAAGGCAGCACGATGCGCCCACACGGCCCCAAACGCAGCCGGAAGGGCGGAAACGGAAAGAGAGAATCGGAGAAGGGAGTCGAAAGAGGGGGAAAGGGGGGGAGGAGGGGGGCAGGGGGGCACACGCCCTGCGTTTGGTGTGGGAGGGGACAGGGGGTGGGTGGGGTGGGGGGCGCTATCACTCAGTGCAATGCCCCCCGCGCGGCGTGGCGTGGCGCGGCGGGGTCGCCGGTGGCGGCGGCGGTGGCAGGGCCCGCGGGGCCCAAACCCGACACAATGCGCTGCGCTATGGGCCCGGAGGCGTCAGACTGACACCATCACGGCCGGCAAACACACACACACACACACACACACACGCACACAGGAGCAGGAGAGATGCTGCGGTGCGGGGATCCAGCCCGGCCCGGGCCTATGCCCAGGTCTCCGGCCCCAACATAACACGGCCGCCACCCAAGTCTGGTACATAACCCGTCCCGTCCCATGAGAAACTTTTAGGGCTGCGAAATCGCTGCCTCCCCTCCCCTCCCCACCCCTCTCGTGTCTGTCTCCTGCCCCGTGACTCGGAAACGGATGATAACCCTCGCAGAGAGTGTGCTGAGCGCCACGGCAGCACACTGACCAGGCGTCTCTCTCTCTCTCTCTCTCTCTCTCTCTCTCTCTCTCTCTCTCTCTCTCTCTCTCTCTTTCTCTCTCTCTCTCTCTCCGACACTTGTGTGGCCTCTCCGTCTCTCTATCTCTCTCTGCCTCTCTCACCCTCTCCCACACTTGCCATCTCCCGCACCCGCAATATCGTCTATACCATCCCGTGTTCCAACGATGATGCAAACTGTAAATTAACGTGAGAGTATAGAGGAGGAGAGAGATGCGGGAAATAACGAAAAGCATTTACAGTTACTACTCCGTTTGGATGGGCAGTCGCTGGGGCGAACGACACCACGCTGCCAATCCGATGGGGTGTGAAATACCAGCGTGGTACACCCGCAATAGTCTGTGCACTAAAATTCAGAGTGAAAACCCCCCTCCGGTCCATCCAATTGCGCTGCCGGCCGGTGCTCCTGGGGAGCCCCACTACCCACTGCGGGGCCCCGGGGATGGGCCGGCTAGGCTCGAGAGGGGCCGTGCTCAAACTACCAACGCGACACACCGACTAGCCCCCGAGACACGTAAAAACTATAGAAATGCGCCGGTGCACATGGCTGCGTTGTCCTGCGCGCGCTCGTGTGTGTGTGTGTGTGTGTGTATGTGTGTATGTGTGTGTGTGTGTGTGTATGTGTGTGTGTGTGTGTATGTGTGTATGTGTGTGTGTGTGTGTGTGCGCGTGTGCCGTGCATATGCATCGCCGTCGGCCTCTGCACGTAGAGTGTACGCTCACGTGCACGCACATGCGCCCCACGCGCCTTAGGGAGGGTCACTAGCTCTGTCGCTCGAACACTCTTTTCCTCATCCACATCATCGGCGCGCGACAAAAATTAAAAATAGGTAAAAAATAAAAACTATTTTTCAACGACGACGCCGAACTTTTGTTGTGCCAGCTTCATGGACCTGTGCTGCTGGTCGTGTGATAATAGCCATGTTCGCGGGGCACAATTGGAAGACACGGCCAGGTCCTGCTGTGGGAGGTACCCAGCGGCTCCTGACTCCATGGCGCTGCTATTGTGGGGCTCCAGTGCCACGCCCCGCCGCGCGCGTCCTTGGGGCGTTGGATAGATAGCGCTGGCCCGAGTCTGATTAGCCCCCAGCTGGAGCCGCCCCCCCGCTGTGCGCCAACGCCAATAACAAACGCGGGACAGATAATGATGATTACCTTTCGCACCCCGACGACGAGCCATGAGGACCGTCACAGGGGAAAATAGTGCTTTGTGGCATTGTTTTGGCTGCACATTCAAAGTGTATAACTTTAAATTGAACAAAAGTGATAATTCTTTGCAATTCTTAAAAATTCAATTTTAAAAAATTCATCAATTTTCGAGAATTTTACTTCACCAAATGTTGGAAATTTCAGTCAATCTCAGTCAATTTTAGTTTGCGTGGCTCGAGAACATAAAATAGCCTCCACAACGAGTATTCGAACCCGTGGAGAGCGGGCGGCAGCAGACCCCACAGGGGGCTCGCGGGACGTGAAACCCAAGCCGGACCCCGTCCGGGGCCTCGCCGACCCCCCAGCAGCTCTCTGCGGCGGGCTGATGCTGCCGCCATTAGAGGCCACGGCCACCGGAGGGAGCTAACGCCGAGGCTAACGCTAGAACAGCGCTAGGGAATGGCGGGGCGGCCCGGCCCTGGGGACCACCACCGCCGATGCCTTGCCGACGCCCTGCCTTTGGCTACGCCTTTGGCGGAGGGTTCCGCTTTCTGCACCGCAGCAGCAGCAGCAGCAGCAACAGCAGCAGCAACAGCAGCAGCAGCAGCAGCAGCAGCAGCAGCGTCACATCTCATTTCACCAGACCACCGGGACGGCTAAAGCCCCCATCCATTTTTGGCCGCTGCCGCCGCTGCCGCCGCTGCCGCCGCCGGTCCGCGAGAGCCCAGCGCGAAAGCGAAAACAAAACGTTCCATTCATTGACTCTACCCCCGACCCCCCGCTGCGCTATGGATTACATCTGCAGCTCCCCCACCTTATTATGTCCCCCCCTTGCAGTTGCACCCGTTGCACCAACACGCGCGCCTCTGTGAGCGAGAGGGACAGAGAAATTCGGCAGCTGCACCTCGTTGGAGGGAACAATGCAGGCAGCACCCCACACGCGTGCTGCCGCGAATGCTCCGCACCACACAGGACGAGAGAGGGAGAGGAAGAGGGGGAGGGAGGGAGGGAGAAAGCGCCAGAGAGAGAGAGAGAGGGAGAGGGAGAGAGAGAGAGAGAGAGAGAGAGAGAGAGAGAGAGAGAGAGAGAGAGAGAGAGAGAGAGAGAGAGAGAGAGAGAGAGAGAGAGAGAGAGAGAGAGAGAGGCGCCTGCCTGCTCTTTGAGGACGAGTTGCTGTTATATCCTTTTTCTCCCACCACTGGGTTAGAGCGGGTCAGAGCCGCGCTAGACACTGATGCGGGGTCTCACTAACATACGAGCAGCAGGAGATGTGTCGAAGCCATCCGCTCAGGCCGCGGACGACAAGACCTTCCCCTAGATGCTCTCTCCGCTACGAGAAATTACCTCCTACCATAACCCAGTGCTCGGACGGGATGTGGAACTGGCATGTCCGATTCATCATATCTCCAGCCCAGCCCCCCTCTCCCCGAATCTATCCAGAAGTGGTGGAGTGGGTGGGGGAGAGAGGCCACGACCAGATACGCGGCCGCGATGGGGCTTATCAGCTGCAGCTGCAGCAGCAGCGGCGGCAGCAGCAGCCACGACAACAGCCGGCAGACGCACTCCGTCACTGTCGCGCCCATTAGCAGCACACGCATCTCATCTCTGGAGCCAACACGGGCGAGAGAGACATCCGAGTCTCTCTAGGTCTCTCTCCGCGGCTCTCGCTCACCCGGCCTCTCGCTGGCTGGGATGCAGCAGGGGTACGTAACTGCTTGGCGCGAGCCCCCCATCCAGATAAGAACACTAACGCCGACACACAATACCCAGATGGTTTGTAGGCGGAGTCCTGGCGGTGCGCACCCCGCGCCACACGTTGACCTCGACCCTCGGCGCCCGCCCGCTCCTCCTCCTCCTCCTCCTCCTCCTCCTCGTCCTCCTCCTCCTCTCCTCCGCCTAGGAGCCGTCGTCACCTGCCGCCAGCTCTGCCTGTGGCTCCGCCAGACGACGGCCCAGTCAGCCAGCCAGCCAGACGGCGCGTGCCACAGCGTTCCGTCCACACCTGCTGCCTCCGGGGCCCCAGACGGCCAGGCGTCCGCCTGGAGAACCACGCTGGAGAACTAACCAGGCGCTGCGTCACGGTTCGCCTGCTCAAGAAATTTAACAGACTGTGCACCAACTGTATAAAATAAAATTCAAAACTAGGAGTGTGCTTGCCAGTCCGGCACACAGAGCATCTGGGTCTGGGCACACTGCAGAAGGCTTGACATTCTTCAGCCATGTGAACCGAAGCAGTGGCGGGCACCCCGGTGTGGGACCCGCCTGCGCCTCCTTCCCCCCCCCCCTCCCTCTCTCTCTCTCTCAATTAGAAGTGGGCGACCAGGCTTGCATAATTTATTAGCCCAGATGCCGCGGGCCGGCTGCACTTGAGCCGTTGCAGGGACCGACGGGGGGGTCAGCAGCACGAGGTCCCACACAAGCGTTCAAAATCCCCTCCCCCGAGTGCGGCGCGGTCTGGAAGAACCTCCGAAAGTTTCGCTATTCCTTCGGGCCGGCCGAGGCTGTGACGCTGCTCCAAACGCGGTTCACCAGCAGCCCAATTGGTGGGCCGTGCCATTGGCTTGGCGGCGGCGGCGGCGTTGCCAAAGAACCAAGGCCGCCATCCGTCAGTGTGTTCGTCTCTGTTTGCCGCACGTCCGGCCGAATCGAAGCAGGCGACTTTGTCACCGAAAAAGACACGGCTTTGCTTCCAGCGGGTGGCCAGCAGCAAAACTGTCCTGCTACATTTACTGTGTGTAGACTCCTTCCGATGACGAGCGCCGCCGTGAGTCACAACGGGCTGCGAGGCGGTTAGAGCCGCGCTAGACACTGACTAACATACGAGCAGCAGGAGATGTGTCGAAGCCATCCGCCTCGCTCAGGCCGCGGACGACACGACCTTCCCCTAGATGCTCTCTCCGCTACGAGGAATTACCTACGGAGTTTACGAGGGAGGCGTGCCTGAACGGTGTCAATAACCGGCCAGAGCCCGCGAGTGCGTGCGCGCCTGTCAAAATACATGAATAAATAACCCAATTGGGGCCGACAGGCGCCCCGAGTGACCAGGCCAGGTAAACTGGTGCACCTAGTGGCCGCGGCCAGGCCGTCGTTTGAAATCGGGGCCAATTGCATCCGGAACAGGAATGAGAACCAAGAGTGGGAACCTGCAGCACTGACAAACGGACTGCGCAAGTCCTACACTGAAAATAGTTTTCGTCATATGTCGAGAAAAGCTGTGACGATTCACTGATCGTCGTCACTTCACGAGCAAACTTCGAGAAAACATACTTTTCTAGCGGTTTTAGCCGAAATGTTTTCGGTGACGACTTATCTTCGTCACTTGGTCTGTTGACGACTTTCAGATTTAGCCAGAGGATTGTCGTAAAATGACGATACATATTTTTACAGAGTAGACGGTGTACCGCTCTGCAATGAGACGTCGTTCCGTTCGAAACGGCGGCTGCAAATTCAGTGCGCCGAGGTCAAGGAGAGAAGCGGCGCGGGAAGAGCGATCTCAACAGAGAATGGGCGGCGCAAGGAGGACAAACCCAAAAGAAAACCGGCGCCTGCAGTTGGAGACGAGAGCCGGGACGGGTGGAGAGAGATGATCGGCGAACGGGATGATGAAAACCCCTTAGCAGCAGACAGGGGCGGGGCCGGGCGGGGCCGGGCGGGGCCGGGCGGGGCCCGCATGGCGTGGCAGCGGGACAAGGCCAACGCCGCGACGCTTTTGTTTCCAGGATAGACGACACAAAACTGTCAGCACAAAACTTGAGAACTCGGAAGACGGCTAGAGTGGTTGGAGCGGCGATAGGCGCGGGAATCGGCGCCAGCGACCGTCCCGGCGAAGAAGTTTGCCACCGCCCGCCGGTGCACTTTGAAGCGGTTGTAAGAGGGACAGAGCAGTCGAGCTGGTTAAGAGCGAGTGTCTAACGCGTCTGTTCGCCCCGAAGTATAGGATAACGATGCGAATGGGAAGGAAGGTGTCCGTGTCGTGCCAGTCTAATAAGCCTTCCGCTCCGACGGATCTGTCCACTCCAGCCCTATCGCCCTCTCTGTCTGCGTCTTCATTCATCCCACTCGCGGGAAGGAAATTCCGACCGGCTCCAGCGGCACAGCAGCGGGACCGGTTCCACGGCGGCGTGATAGCGCGTCACCAGCCCCTCTTGTTTCGGTTCGAGCACAGGAAATGGACGGAGTAATGCCCAAGGTCTCCCACGGGCTCCGCGCGCGGGGACTCGCAGAGGTCGGGTTCACTTCACACCCCGGCATCACAGCCACGGCAGTTCCCCGAATCCGACTGAGCATCTCCGATCCAAGAGTGACCAGGCCGCCTTTTCCCGCGCACTGCTCGCGTCGTGCTGGACACTCCTACTGCTGAGGTGCGGCGGCGGTGACTAACTTCCAGAGGGCGGTGACTAGACTTCCAGAGGGCGGTGACTAACTTCCAGTGGGCAGTGGCTTACTTCCAGAGGGCGGTGGCTTACTTCCAGAGGGCGGGGACTAACTTCCAGAGGGCGGGGACTAACTTCCAGAGGGCGGTGACAAACTTCCAGTGGGCGGTGGCTTACTTCCAGAGGGCGGGGACTAACTTCCAGAGGGCGGGGACTAACTTCCAGAGGGCGGTGACAAACTTCCAGAGCGGCTTTGAGTCGGCCAAGCTCGGCGTCGGACCTCTCTCCAGACGTTACATAATTAGTGAACATCTCGGACACGCGCCGCCACCGCGGTGATGGAGGAGGAATGTGTCCTTGTGCATCGCACCACGTAATACACGCCGGCTCCAGCGGCTATCCAGCGGCTCCAGCATCTCCAGATGATCGAAGGCCCGCATCACGCCGGTGAGGAGCTCCGCACCGCGGCACGTGTAGCAACTGGAGCCGTGGATATCCATAGGGGCGCCCCCAAGTCCCCAGTCCGCCTGTACGAGCACACCAGCCTTTTGTGAACACGGCTGTGCATCCGCTTGCAGTGACGACCCGCTCCGCTGCACTTCTCCGCTCCGTCCGTCCGCTCGCTGCCGACGCCGCTGTCCTGTTCGTGGGCGCGAAAGCTTTTAGCACACACGACGACACAGCAAGGGCGCTGGTGGCGGCTGCTGCTCGGCCAATTAGAAGGGCTGCGCGAAGGCTGGGCTGCTGCTGCCTCCGCAGGCGGCGATGCCTCGCAAATGAAAACAAGACAAGTAGTCCTCATCGTCGGCTCACCCACCTCCGCCCAGCAGCTGCCCCAGCAGCAGCAGCTGCTCGCGTGCCCAGCCAGAGGGCCCAGGCCCGCCCTTCCACTGCTGATTAAGCCCTTACATGCGGCCCGGCCGTGTCGATGCACTCGTGTATGCATTGCCCGGCATTGCCTGCATCCGGCGGGACGCGAAAAGCAGGACTCACAACACCTGCCGCCCTGTGATACATACTCGGCCGGCCGGGCCTGGGGAGGAGAAATGGACGACGACTGGGGCACGCCCAAGTGAATTTGCATTCAATTAGTATACAGTTTGGCTTTTCGCGAATTTGAACACATATTTTTATGGGCTTGAAAAAAAAAACAAAAACTTTCTGGGCCCTAAAAAACAAGAAAGGACTTTTAGCTATTATTTTAATTTTTTTTAGTGTGAATTTTTGTTCAGGTTTTGGTGAACAACTGAATTTTTAAAATTATAGTCTGAATATTTGGCGTACACATTGAGAAACGAGGTTACAGTATTTCTCCTCTCTGTCACACATACACACAGTGCCCCCCGCAACAGGATGAAAGTGGCTGCAGCAGGGGCAGACTACTGTATGGTGCGGAGCGGCGCGCGGCGCGTGTTGTTCGTGTCCGCCGACTTCAATTAAAATTCGCGCCATACTGCCGCTGTCCGAGGGGGTCCCCTCGGAGACCCTCCTGCATATCAGGGTCATTATACGGGACGACGGCAGAGAGGTCTTACCGAGAAGCACACGAGTAGTAGCCGCCGCCGGGGCCCTTTGTACATTATGTGTCGAGAGAGCGTTCGGCCGTTTCCCCCTTTTTTGGACGAGCGCAGAAAGCCGGCCCGTCTGCACACACACACACACACACAACACTGCGCGAACAGCAGAGCTGCTGAGAGCGAGCAAACACGACACCAAAAAAAAAATATTCTGCACACTCACTCACCTTCCGTATGCAACGGCGTCGTACGACGCCGCATGTGCAATGCGGCAGCTCCAGAGCGTTATATGTATATATATATATGTGTGTGCATGTACGTTTGGCGTCGCGCATGCTCCAGCAACAGCAACAACAACAACACGACAGCAGGCGCGGCCCAAATAATGAGGAAACAAAAGCAGGGCCGCTGCTGCCGCTGCTGCCGCTGCTGCCGCTGCTGCCGCCCTGCAAGACACCTGCAGGGGCCGCAGACTTTCGGCGCATACGGAAACCAACGGCGGCGTGAGCAGCAGGCGGTTGTGTACAACACGGCCTCACGAGCACGCCGTGAACAACACCAACCAGCAGCGGCAAGAAAACTGGACATGAAAATAAAACAGGAGACCCTCTCCCTCTCCTCTGAGGTGACGGCGGTTGTAGATGAACATATTTCATGTACATACACAATTACACGTACATACTTCATGTACAAATATGCACAGCATTCTAAAATATGTACATAATTTTAAGTATGTGTAACTCTGTACACATCAGTCATGTACAGATTTGTACATTTACAATTAGTGTGAACAGCTGCTGACGTAGGCGTGGCCGCGACGCCGCGGCCTTTGCGTGTCGTTAGCGGCCATCAGCAGTGGCGCCGCGAGCGAGTTCTAGGAAGCGACTCATGACCAACGCGATACTGGCGCCGCCCCGGTGGCTCCCCGGTGATGGCCCCACCCCAGAGATACAGGCGCCGCCTCGGGCACCGCGCCACGCGCACGCGCACACATACACACACACACACACACACACACACACACACACACACACACACACACACACACGTATACAAGAGTTGCCAACTCGCGACAGCGTAGAATATATAAACGCAGCAACGCGGTTTCCCCCATGACCTGTGAGTATGTGTATGTGATATGTGTGCGTGTGTGACGTATGCGCGCATCACTGCGCTGCCACCGCACACATTTCTCTCTCTCTCTCTCTCTCTCTCTCTCTCTCTCTCTCTCTCTCTCTCTCTCTCTCTCTCTCTCTCTCTCTCTCTCTCTCTCTCTGCCCGAATATATATCTTCTTCTATCTCCCCGCTGCGGGTATCCCCTCTACAGCAGCGGCTACTATGATGATTGCCCGCACTCCATTCGGCAGCATATACATGTACGCTCTGGTATTTACTACCCCATCATACTCCATACTGCGATGCGGCCGATCCTTCGGACATTCCCCACGGCAATTCCATCGAAAAATTCCGGTGGTGCGTCGTATCATTTTGTTTGTTCGTTGGTCGCAACGGCCGCCGACCAGACCAGTCCGGTGTGGAGGCGGGCGCGCATCTCGGCGTTCGGAGTCATTTCCATTTCCCATAGCCGTCGGAATCAGCAACGCATGAGCACATAATGACACGGCGACTCACCGGTCAGCTCCACTACGTACTGCGTGTGAATGAACCGATGAATGAATGACTGGAATGACTCATACCGGGCGGGTGGTGTGTAATGCGGTGTAATGAGGAGGCGAGTGCCGCGCCGTCTCGACCATTGTGATTTTTATGAAACGAGCAAAAGAAGAGGAGCGAGGACTTCTCTCACTCACACTCAGTGCCCGGCGGTGTCCGGTGGCTGGGCCGCGCTCGTGCTGCCGTGCCCGCCGCGTGCGCGCCGCGTGCGGGCCGCGTGCCGGGTTGAGTCACAACGGAGACGGGCCTAGGCCGGGCGCGGCGCGGGCCGACCGCAGAGTGCAGAAGGGGGGGGGGCGGCCAGGTGAGTCAGCCGGGAGGTCAGCGCAGTCACGCAGCGGCGCGCAGCGGGCAGCGCCAGCCATGCCGCCGCTACAGTCTGGCCGGATCGAACCCTCACAAAGGGACTGGCCGGCTAGACGAGGTCTAGATCCTGCTACCAGACCGCCCCACCACTGAGGTCCTGTACAGTAACCCCCCGCACACAGGTTGGATCGATGAACATTTTCAGAAAAAAAAAAAAAAAAAAAAAATTCATGACTAGTAAAAGAAGTAAAAATTTTCTATTTTTTTTTAATTTTTGAGGCGACCTCTAAACCTTTAGTCATTTGCATCTCTAAATCAAGTAGTATTTGTTAATTTCCGCCGGAGCGGCACTCGGTTCGTCGTTGATTCATCGGCCGCCGCGGCCGCCCACCCGCCGGCGCACCCCCCTGCTGGGTGCACTCCTTTTTCAAATTGGGCTTGGCGGGTTCAAATTACGCGGGACAGGCCGATAACAAACTCCCAAAGTCACGACGTCCATTCCGCCCTGCGTCCCTTTCCGTAAGCGATTTCTCAGGAGCGATAGCACAGTGCATAGCACAGTAGGAAGTGCAGGCCTACCTACGGCCGTGGGTGAGTGGTGGGGCGGACCGTGGCGCGGGCCGCGAAGTGCACCAATTAAAGTCAAAGTTGTCTTAGCGGCATCGCCGGCCCTCTGGGCCCTCTCCGAGGCCAGCGAGCAACAAGGTGGCGATTCATCTCGACGAGAAAATTACTTTTCCCACCGGCCGCGACCAATCCGTCTCCCTCGCACTCAAGCGCGGCCAGCAGTGCTCGTGCTTTTCTCTCTCTCTCACTGCGCGGGGTCAAAAAACTTGTCTGGCGGTTCCCTGCCTGTAACACCGTTTGCTCCTGCCGACAACAAAATCCGCTCATTTCACTGCCATTTCTCCTTTTTTTTTTTTCACGGCCGCCAAACACGCGACAAAGTGGGCCGAAAGTCTTCCCAGCCCGCCGGCCGTCACCGGTCACCGCTTCGGGTACCGCGGCACGGCGCCGAGGTTGGCCAACCTTCCGAGCCGCAAGAAGCGGTGCGGGAGCCCACCGGGGCCCACCGGGGCCCGCCGAGGTGGACATTGAGCAACAATCGTCCAGTGCTAACGGCCTGCTCGGCCTGGCTCGGCCCCGCCGCACTGTCAGTGCCGAGGGAGCGCCCATCAAGCACTTCAACAGGGTTCCCACTTAATTTCCGCACAGCATTTTCCATGACTTTCGACCCAAAAAAATGTGTGTGTGTGGGGGGGGGGGGACAACAACAACCAATTGGCCGTTTCCATACGATTTTATTTTTCTTGAAATTTTCGTGGCGGCCCCGAGATTTTCAAAAATATAATAAAATGTAGCCATTTTTCAAATTTTTCATCCAGCCAAAAATTTCCACGACCATATTTCCCCTCCACAACCTTTAATGATTCTCCGCGTTTTCTAGACTTGTGGGGAGTCACGTTGTTTGTGCACGGCGCACGGCCCCCGTGAGTCGTTACGGCGTCGTACGGCACCGCTGCGCCGCTCGCTTGCTCAATGCTAATATCTTTTTACAGCCGCTATGCAGCAGCCGATGGATGCGTCGACGGCGGCGTCGCGTGGATGGAGCGACGCGTGGACGTCCTCAGAGAGGACCTCGCCCCGTGAGTCAAGTGTGTGGCCGTCGTCGGCGACCTGGTGGTGCAACGGCACCGGTCCACTTCGTCTGTGGCAGCAGCACGACGCTGTCGCGCACTTTTCGCGCATTATCGCAAGGACTGGATCCGGCCTCGTAATCCGCTTCCCAGTCGCCAGCTGTCCCGGCCGGTGGCCGGCGCGGCCGCCCCCGGCGAAAGGCGGGCGAGAGGCCGGCGCGTGCCGCGTGCCACGTGCTGTGTGCCCAATCCCCGCACACACACACACACACACACACACACACACACACACACACACACACACACACACACACACACACACACACACACACACGGCACGGCAGGTGCCCCCAGGTGTGCACGCCGGTTAAGCCCTTCGCCCGCGAGCCCATCGGCAGCGCTGAAAGACGGCTGGGTGAGGGGCAGGGCTCAGGCGGGGGGCGGCGGTGAGCCGGAACGGGCCCAAATTAGTACCCCCGCCGTCGGCGTCCCCCTCCCGGCATGCATGGCCGCGCCCCGATGGCCGCCCTGGACACACACGGCAGTGCAGAAGGCGCTCCCCGGCAGCTGTCCGCCCAGCGCAGCGCACCGCCCAGCGGGATCGGCAGGGCGGGGTGCACAACTTCAGGGTTCCCATAAATTTTCACATAGCATCTTCCATCACATTTTCATGACTTCATGACTTTCCAGGAAAAAAAATATGGAAATTTCCATGACCGGTTCCCACATGAATTTTTGTTTTTGAAATTTTCATGGCGGCCCCCAAATTTTCAGAAATATTTCAAAATGTATAGATTTTTTCAACTTTTCCATGACCACCCAAAGAATTCCATGACTATATTTTTTATCCATGACTTTTCATCACTTTCCCAGTTTTCCAGACTTAAGGTAGACCTGACAACTGCTTGAAGTCGTCTCCAGGACCTCGAGTCGAGCTCTGGCCGGCTCTGGCTGCCTCTGGTCCCTCTGCTGTCAGTGGCTCTGGGTGTCGGTCGGTAGCGGCGTGGATCGACAGGGAGCCATTGTGGCCGCCTCAGAGCGGAATGTTTGGCCCGGCCACTGGCCCCCGGCCCCCGGCATATCACCCGAGCACAAAGCACAAAAGCGCCAGCCCCGCCGACCACCATAAAGTTGTTGGCGCCAATGCGGGTCGAACAGCAACGAACAGTAACAAACAGGCGGACAGAGGACGTCGGCCGTCGGCAGGCCCGTGCCGGACATCGGGTGTTCGGTGTCGGCCGCATCCCGGCCGTGACCACCGTCTGCGACACGTCCCCGTCACGCCCGGCTGGAAGGAGGGCGGCGTTTGCATCACCCGTCCAATCTACGCCAAGGGGCACCAAGACGCACCGGGGACGAGGGTCCCCCAGGCCCAGGCCCCCCTGGGGGGTCATCTCGTCCATCAGGACAGCGCACCCCGCCGCCCCCCGCCCTCACACAGCCGTTGGCGTCACTTCCTCATTTTCGCGCGGCTCGGCTCTGCTGGCTGGATGGACGGACCAAGTCAGGCCGCTGCCGTCGGCCAACGTCAGGTCAACGGCAGAGCAGAAGCAGAGCGCGTAGCGTATAGAGACCGAGCAACTTTGTCGTCAGCATGTTGAGGTTCCAACGGGACTGCTCTCGTCTTTTCTCTTCGAGTTTTGCGCGGAATCGGAGTACTATACCGAGTATTGGGGGTGGGGGAGTGTCCCCGCTGAGCTGGGCGGGGGCTCCGCAGTGCCAGAGCCACCAGCCGCACTAACCCGGCCCGGGGGCTGCGCGTCACGTCCAGCGCAGTGACCGTTGTCCGGCCGGACTCCGGACCCCGGGGCCACACCGGCCACTCCCGAGGGCCGAGCCGAGCCTCTGCCCAGCCTCCGCAGCGGAGCCTGCAGCGGACGGACGGGGTCAATTTGTCGCCGCCGCCGGCCGCCGTCAAGTCGGTGCAACGGGACGGGACGCGGCAACGCGGGCAACGCGGGCCGGGCAGTGCCTCTAACACAATTAAATCCGATTGAAATTGCTCCGCTGTAAAGGCCATTTTCGAGTCGGCCCCCGGCCCGCTCCGCCGTGCCAGCGCTCCAATTGCCCGCCCTATGGGCTTGCTGGCCACCGCTGCACTGCGGGCGGGCTAAGGGACGTCAGTCAGTAGAATGTCCCCAGCAGCCGCAGTCTCTCTACGGCAGCCGGAGACTCTCTAGAGCAGGTGTGTCCTTCGTAGAAAAGCGCCGAGTCTGTGCGTGGCGCAGCTGTGGTCCAGCCTCTGCGCGACGAGGCGCCCCTAATCGCCGAGATCCGCTTACGGTGCCCGCCCTGCCCGCCCGGGTGCCTGGGGACCTCCTCCCGCCCCAGACGCGGATCAGACGAGGACGTCCTGCTCGTCCTCAGCGGCGCACCCGTCGCCCCGCACTCGCTGCTGTCCGCCGCCGTCCTCTCCTCCCTCCTGGTCCAGATCCAGACCGAGGACGACGTCCTATGCGGCGTCCCCCGAGCAGCTCGTCCTTGCGGCCGCGGGGAGCCCCTTTGTGCTCGGATGCTCGCACGTACTTCCTCGCCCACGCGGCCATCGACAGGCAGTCGATAATCCTGGCCGCGCGCCAGGGCCGCTATTGGCGAGTACGGCGTGAAGGACGATGCGGTATGCGGACGGTATCCGGCCCCCGGCCCGCAGCACCGCGCCGAGCTCCTCTGCCGCAGCGGCTGGGTCATTACATTGCATTTCGTCGCCGACGCCCCGGACAATAAAGAGCTAGGAAGCCCCCGAGACGCCCGGCCGCCGCCAGTGCGCTGGCGTTGTACCTGACCCCTGACGGCCCCGGGACCGGTCGGGTCGGGCCCACAGGCGCCATGCCACTCGCCGCCCCCGCCGGACGACGAGGCGGCCGTCAGCCCAGCCGCCGCCGCCGCCGCCCCCCGACGACGACCTCGGACATGACGACGCAGACGCCGGCGACAAGCGGACGAATTCCAGCGACACGCGATACCGTGCCGCTCGGCACACAAAAACAAAGAGGGCTAATCCTCGTGCTCCTCCCTGCCCCTCCCCCCTCCCCCTCTCCAATCAGTGAGAGCAGAGCAGTTTGGCCCCCGCCCTACCCTGCCCCGGGCCCCGGGGGCCACCATGATTGTCCTTACCATTAACTCAACATTTCCGCCACGATGCTTGATGCGACCAAAACGCTTTCTCGTCGTGCGACGACCTCCGCCTCCCGCCTTGGCACCGGCCGCCACCCACCTCAACCCCCCCCCCCCCCCTTCCTCCCCCGAAAAAAACTAACAACACACACGCACCCGATGAGTCACTCGGCTCGGCAAGTGACAGGTCGCGAGTGTTTTCTGCCACCGCTGACAGCGGGATTTTGTCACCGGCGCCACGAGGACAGTACAGGGAGTACTTGGCTCTGGCTCCCTCCTCGCTAGGGCTGCCTAGCACTGCCTAGCGCTGCCTAGAGCTGCCTAGAGCTGCCCAGCGCTGCCTAGCGCTGCCTAGAGCTGCCTAGAGCTGCCTAGCGCTGCCTAGCGCTGCCTAGAGCTGCCTAGCGCTGCCTAGAGCTGCCTAGCGCTGCCTAGAGCTGCCTAGCGCTGCCTAGCGCTGCCTAGAGCTGCCTAGAGCTGCCTAGCGCTGCCCACACGGCGGTCAGGGCGGTTCACAGCATTAGGGGCCCAACAGCTGCGTGCGGCTCGTGATGTACTTTAGATCAAACGCCTCGGCCGCCGCCCCGCCGCCGGGACGGGAACCAAACCCAGGATGAGCGTAACCAGGACCGACTTGATGGTGGGAGCCACGGCGGAGCCCTTGTCTCGGGGGCTACTTACTCTAGCTATCCAGCCCCCACTCCCTATGCGGCGCGGACCGTCACTCGCTCCCTCTCTGTCGCACGCACACACACACATGCTGGCCCTGCAGGGCTACGTGGCCTAGAAACGCGGAAGTGCGACAGAGACGGCAACAGCAACGCTTCACAGCAGCAGCGGCCAGCCGATAGCATCGCGCTCTCCGTCCCTAACGGGTACCCGACTACACACACACACACACACACACACAGACGAGCGTGCGCGCGTTTCCGATCCACATTTCATTCTCTCAAACCCGCGAGAGAGAGAGAGAGAGAGAGAGAGAGAGAGAGAGAGAGAGAGAGAGAGAGAGAGAGAGAGAGAGAGAGTGTGTGTTCACGTGTGCGTATGAATGAACGCACAAGCGGGTGTGGGACCGTCTCGGTGGAGAGGTTGATCGTGACGCTGCGTGCGCTGCAGCGCGGGCCCAGGGCGGCCCCCAGGCGTCCCCACGGCGGCCCCGCCCCACGCCAGAGCCACCACGCTGTCGTGACAGGCCGCGGTGCCGCGGCGGAAGCGCTGCAGCTGTCGGATAGGACGGGGACCGGGACGCGACGGGACGGATGGGTGGAAATAAAGAGAGAGAGAGGAGCGCCTCGCCTCTCGCCGCCTGGCCAGTTGGGCGCGGCACTGGCACTGCAGCGCGAGGCAGCGCGGCAGCGCAAGGTCAAGATACGCACGCGATGGCGGCGGCGGTAGCGGCTGCGACGGTCCAGAGGCCAAAGTGGAGAAAACGGTCCGGCCCGTTTTGGCGCGAGCACCACCAGAGAGAGAGAGTCCCTTCCCTCCCCGGCGCAATGGCCGGCGGCGTTCAATGCCCCGCTAGCCAGCCGTACGCCCAGCCCGCCGCCGCCCCCGCGCCGGTCCCCGCTGTCACACATGAATGAGAGAATGCAGTCCACTGCAGAGCCCGGCCCCGGCTGCCCCGGCCCCCGGGTTGGCCATTTGCCCCTCACCGCCAGCGGCCCAGCGGCCCCGCCGTGACCTGCTTCGGACCACACTACGACGAGACGGTCTGGTCCGGTCCGGTCCGCTGGGTCCGGCTCGCAGTGCAGTGCTGCAGTGCTGCAATGCTGCAGTGCAGTTTGGCAGCCGGCATGCCCAGCCGCCCAGCCCAGCCCGGGCCGCCGCGTGTGGCAGCCATACAGGTGCAGCAGACCCCCTGCTGAGACTCCGTAAGTGCCGAGCAGCGGCGCCACGCCCAGCAGAAGGGCTTACGGACGGCCCCCGGCAGGGCCTCGACGATGTCCTTGGTGACCACAGCGCGCCGCCGGGCCGGCTTCTGCGGCGGGGTCGTGCTCCGTGGTGACCCCGTGGCGCCTCGCATTGGCAGCGTTAGTCTGATTAGCAGTCAACCGGCACCGCGGGTAGGCGTGGGCAGTGGGGAGGGGGGGGGGGGGGACCAGCTCCCGCACCGGAAGCCCGGGCAGTGCCGGCGGACACCAGCGAGTGCGAGTGCCTTCCACTTCCGCTGCTGCAGCAGCAGCGTGCCATGAGTGTGTCACCAAGGGGCGGGCGGGTGGCCGCCTCCAGGACGACGGCGACGTTGCTAGTCCCGGTGACGATCGCCAAGAGGACGGGGGGGCGTCCTCCTGCGGCCCCCGCGCACCGCGCACCCAGGCGTCGGCGTCGGCAGTCAGCAGCGCGAAGGCAGCACCGGGGCGACGCCCGGCCCGCTCCCACGCACCCGCTTTAGTTCCCACAGGACGAGCTGCGATGGGATGTGCCGTGCACCCACCGCCACGCCCCGCCACGCCACGCCACGCCACGCCACGCCACGCCACGCAACGCCACGCAACGCAACGCCACGCCCTGCACACCCACTCCGCAGGCCGTGGACGGTGCCAAGCTTCAATTTGAGGGTTGCAGTAACACCTTGATTTCATTTAAAAAAATATGACTTTCAATTAACAGAATTCTTACACCTTCTATGTTGTGAGAGGCTGTTGACAGGTGAAATATAAACAAAATTTTGTTGGGTAAAATTCAATAAGGGGAAAAATTACTATTTTCAGTGAGCTTTTTACAAAAGAAAATTAAGTCCATTCCAGAGCTGAATATATTCAATGAACTAGAGCGTAAGACAAATTTTTCATCACAAGTGACAAGTTAAATTTTAACTTAAAAAAAAAATTATCATTCAGTCACATTTCGAGAGAGTCAGTGGCACGTGTGGGAAATAACATCGACATACACTCATTTCCGGGGACTCTCGGCTTAGACTTATAATTTAAATACGAAGAATTATTTAGATTTTCTTTTTGACACTCAATAAAATTTTCCATGAGTAGATTGTACCCGTGGATGTTCCAGCAGTGTTCATTAAAATAAAGCATTCAGAAAGACAGACGATAAACTGAATGCGAACCATAACCATTGCTACTGAACTGTCAAAGGGGAAAATAATGAATGAAACTTGAGGGCAATCTTAAGTTTGAACTGAACCAAAGCTATAAAGTTTATTTGGATATCCTAAGGGTGAATAAAATGAATTATTTACAATGCAAAAAACTTAATTTCTTAAGTAAACAATCCAGAAAAAAACAACAACAAAATGAGAAGAAAGATGTTCCTCAGGACCTTATCCCTCCCACATTTGTACTGCAAAATGTTCTGACAGTAGAGTCGTAGGCTATTTTAAATAAGTGACATGCGGTACAACAACAAATCCTTTTAATAGCCGCTGAATAAATTTTTGGCATGAGAGACAGGAAGAGAAATAAACAGCAATCAATGACACAAACCTTTACTGATGGTATCCACATCCACATCGTGAGTTCTGATGCACTGCACGGTGAGAAGCAGCAATAAACTCCGCACTCCCCAACGGCACAAATTCGCCATGGTCACCACACAATCATCACTACGAAGACGTCAACTGTGTATCCCAGTCACCTTTCAGTCAAGGTTTTCAAACACGCGCGATCGCGCAGTCCGTCCGTCCGACGCCTGTCAGCGCATCAACAAAACTGAGCCGAGCGCCGAGTCGCCGAGCCGAGCCGAGCCGAGACAACGGCAAACCGCTCGGCACAACCGCTCCGCTCACACCACCGTGGCTCACACCAACGGCCTGCGCTCACACCGACCCAGCTACACGCAGGCCTTGGAATGGGAGTATGGTCTTCCCGCCCCCTTCCGCCCCCTCCCAACCACACCGCCCCCCCCCCCCGGTTCCTCTCGTTGGGCGAGTCTAAAGTCCCTGCGCCGCGGAGTAGCGTGGCACGGAGTAGCGCAGCGCGGAGTAGCGTCGGACAGCATGGAGTAGCGTCGATCAGACGGAGTAGCGCGGAGCAAATATACCCCGCGCCAGTGCAGAGGGTATTACCGTCGTGACTGAATAAGGTAGATAATACTTGCCATCTCATATTTACTTAGCGACTATTTGTTACTGAATCCAGGGTTCAAATCCTGTAGGGAACCACAATTTTTCGTCGTCAATTATCTTCGCTTACTGTTGGGGGGAACATATACGGCGGTCTCACTGTCGGCTGGAATGAGTTGTCGGTGCCTTCGGAGTGGGAAGCTGGCGTTCGTTTCGCGGCGGGTGACGCGACTTATTTTCACCTCAATTCTCTGACACCGCGGTCTATCTCTTTGCTGACTGGTGTATCTGTCAAATACCGCAGTATTCCCGTCTGTCTTCATCAGTTCTCGGTAGTCGCGTGCGTTGGTGGCTAACTTTCCGTGCGGTCGTTGGGGTTCGATTCCCACTGTTAAGCTGAGGACTTTTAATGGGAGGTGAAGAAGATCTCGAAAGCTCTTTATCAGTAATGTCCTGATACAACTCACCCCGCGGCTGCGGCCAACGATGGGAGGATTTCCGAGGCCAAAGGTGTACGGCATCATTTTTTTGGTGTGTTTCTTCTGAAGTTAGAAAGCACTTTTAGTTATCGCGTTTTTAATCATAAGTCGACTGTACATGCTCTGCCCCCCCCCTTCCCCTCACCCCACCTCCTCTGTGGACGTACGCACACGGTGAGAGCAATATCCAGCCTGTAATTGAATCGCCGGCCGCAGTACACGTCGACGACGTGGCAGCCCCAATTGAGGGGAAAGGGTAAGGGGCGCCGCAAGGTGGTGGCGGCGGGGCGGCGGCGGAGCGGCGGCTCCAAACGGGGCCGGGAGCCGCAAGCAACACGTTGTCCGAACGCCCCCGCGCGCGCCCCGACGCGCCACCTGGAGTGCGAAGGCGGCACACTGACGGGCAGGGCGGGGTGGGGGTGTGCCGCCGCTGCCGCCGCTGCCGCCGCTGCTGGCGGGGGGCGTGCCGCTGCTGCCGCCGCTGCCACTGCCGCCTCTGCTCGGCGTGCCGCTCGGCGCCCCCGGATGCTGCGGGTGGTGAGCGGGGTGGTCACAGTGCGCCGTGCGCCGCCCCCGGAGCCGGTCCGGTCCGGCCCTCCACCCCTCGGGGCCCGGCCTCGGCCCCGGCTCGGCCCCGGCCCTGCCTCCAGCACCGCCGCCGCCGTCGCGATCGCTCCTCGCGCCACGGCCCTGTGCATTCCCGCCCCCTCCCCGCCCCGCCGCGGGGCTCCTGCTGTGCCGATTGCCGCCATCGCCGCCCTCACGCCGGTGGTGGATCCTGGCCGGCCGACGGACAACGGCGGCCCCCCGGCGGCTCCCCGTCGTCCCATCACCGCCGCGCAGCAACAGCCGCGGAGGCCACGCGCCCAGGTAGGCACAGCCACAGCAGCACTATCCACATCGGCGCCGCACTCGGTGTGCAGGCGAGCGCCTGCGAGCTCCGGGGTAGGCAGTCCGCACGGCCCGCCTGCATGCAGCACCAGCGGCTGCCTACCAGCCAGGCGCCACGCGCCGCGCGGTTCGGTCTCGCCCTTCTCTGTCTACCCAAACCCGCGCAATCAAGATTTGTCTCCTGTGTTCCAAGACCACTGCAGTCCGCCAAACGAGGCAGGAAAACGAACAGCCCGTTTTCTTCGCAGAGAGTGCGGATCGGAACGCGAGCTCGGCAATCGCAATCGTACGGTATTGGTATGGGGGTACCGCTGAGAGCACCCTCTCCGAGCGGCAGTTGGCGGCACTGGTGGCGGCGGTGGTTATCCCAGGGCCGAGGCCAGGGCCGAGCGCGGGGCTGCGGGGAGGAGCGAGGACTTTACGGCGGGATCGTCAAAAGGTTTGATCGTGACGACGAGCTATTCTTCCCTCTTTCTCCAGCTGCCGTATGCCCCCCCCCTCCCTCTCTCTCTCTCTCTCTCTCTCTCTCTCTCTCTCTCTCTCTCTCTCTCTCTCTCTCTCTCTCTCTCTCTCTCTCTCCCTCCCCCCTCCTCCAACACTCTCAGTGCTGTTATTTGATCGACCCTCTTCGGTCCCCGAACCATTTTTCTCTCGTCCAACGCGGGCCAGCATTGTCGTTGTCATTACATTTGCCGCGGAGGGCGCGCGGGCAGGGAAGGGGCTGCGTGCGGGGCAGCGCCAAGGGCTCCGCGAGACCCCGGCTGCTCCGGCCGGCCGCTCCGGCGCTCGAAACGATTCGGAGCAATTTACTGAACACACACCGCACGTTCCATGTACTGAACGGCCAAAAACAGGTACTTTGCGGATCCAGTCTCTTCCTTTTTTTTTCAACCCTAGTCGTGCCCCAGCTAGATCACACTCGTCCGTGCACCGAGTACCCCTTCTCGGCGGGGGGCTTTGGAGTCTGCGGCGCACTGCATCTCCACGGCCCGGCCTCCGGCCCCCGGCCCCCGTCGTCCACCGCCGCCGTCCGCCGCAGACACCAGCCGCCCAGCGATGCCAGCAGCAAAAAGAAGAGGCGGAGTCGGAAACATAAAACTCACCTAATTGAGTTGAACTCCCTCGCAGCCGCCACGGACCTGCGTAGTTGTTGTTGGGTTTTTTTCCTCCCCTCGCGAGTCCCTTTTTGTTGTTCCGTTGTCCTTGAAGCGCGCGCAGCCTTCATTACCAGCCGCCCTAATTGGGTCACACGCGTGCTGCTAACTGAAAGGGGCGTCGCAGCCTCGGCGGGCCACGTGACTGCGCAAACCAGCGGCCAAAGCGGCCTCAGCGGGCAACCCCTACCAGCGGCCCGACCCCAACCAGCAACCTCTAGCTGCGACCAGACCCCTTACCAGCCACCCCACCAAGCAGACCAAGCCATACCAACACCTGACAAGCGGACCAACCCTTACCAGCATCCCCTGACAGAGGCCCGACCCCTATTAGCCACCCCAACCAGCGGACTAACCCCCACCAGCAACCCCTGACCGGTCCGACCCCTACCAGCCACCTCGACCATTGGACCAGCCCCTACCAGCGGCCCGACCCCTACCAGCCCAGCCCCTTCCTTTTCGCACGGCGATCCAGGATTAAGTTCTTGTTATTCGAATGGAGAATGGAGAATGCGATTTCCCGAACGCTCCGGATTCTGGTACTGCCTGCGATCTCAGCCTTGAGTCACAATGTAATTCTGCCTTACGTTTCACTCTGGAATGAGATCCGACACGAGGGCGGGAAGGAAAGGGAGGGGGGTGGGCCCCACCCGGTGGGGTGCTCTTCACCAGTTGTGGAAGAAGACTGAGGGGTTGGGTCGGCACACCAGGTGCACAGGGATGAAGGGGGCGTGATCCAGCAAGCGTGGGGCCAAAGTGCAACAAACAGCCACTCAGTCAAGCCACGCTGTTTGAGGAGCATGTGACTCGCTCCCATCCCGCATTTCCCTTTTGTCGGTCTGTCTGTCATTCTGTCTTTCTCTGTCTCGCGCACCTCTCCCTCCCCCTGTCTGTCTGTCTCTGTCGCTCTCTGTTTCTCCGGAAACACGCAGATCCGGAACACGCTAGCCTCCCACACACGCTCACACACCCGCGCACGGCAGGGTCTGGCGGTACCCAGGCCGAGTTATGGACATTGGCACAATATAGAGTGAAGTTATAGCGAGAAGGGTGAGAAAGGGAAAATCTATAGCGCGCGCGCGCGCGTGTGTGTGTGTGTGTGTGTGTGTGTGTGCGCGCGTGTGTGTGTGTGTGTATGCTGTCCGATCAATTTACCGACTCGAGCTGCTGAAGCGAGCGTGTGTGTGTGCGTGCGTGTGCGTGAGAGAGGCATGCAGTGCGCATGTGTGCGCGATGAAACGCCATCCGGATGGGTCCCCGAATGGACGAGGACGCACATGTACATGTAACATACACACACACACACACACGCGCGCGCGCGCGCACACACACGGGCGCTTCGCAGCCTCCGCCATGGGCCACGCATCACCACGCCTCCCTTTTCTCATGCGAGATAATGGAAGAGCAAACAATGCTAATATTTGCCGAGGTGGCACCATGACCAACACACACACACACACGCACACACACGCACACACACGCACACACACACACACACCTCGCCGTTGTCTCCGTCTCTCTCCGTCTCTCTCACACCTCTCTTTTGCACACACGCACACACATGTAAGTTCAAATAGACTGGAGTTTTCGTTGGGTCCCTCCTCTGCTCTTCGAGTTGGCGCGGTGTTTCTGTCACTTGCGACTTGCAAGCGCTTGGAAGAAAGCGGCGATCTGTCGCGTGCTCCCCCGGGACCGGGACCAGGACAGGGCCTCCCCGGTCCCCAGGGCCTCACTGGCCGACGCCTCCCCGATACACAGCGGCACCACGCCGAACTGCTTGGCAAAGGCCTCGGCCACTCCCACCCGACTCCCGACTCTCCGAGGGCGAGTTTTCAGAAAGTTTTCGGGGTCAAAACAAAACCACGCGCGGCGTTGCAGGGAGGCACTGATGGTGTCGAGAGACGAAGGAGGGGAGGATTGGCGAGGGAAAAAATAAAGAGGTTGAGTGCGGCGCGAACCGCAGACCACCGGTAATGCATTGTGAGCGGCTTGCAGGAGTTTCGTAGTACAGTTTCCCTGAATGTTCGTCGCGCTTAGAGTTACCCCTGGCTTACGTTCAAATTGCCGGGAATTCTCTGTACCGCCATGCAGCTCGCCTACCACTAAACGCGCGTCCATTCCATGGCTCAAAGGTCACCTGTGGGTTACACGGCGCACGGCGCGCGGCTCGTGGTATCGGCGGGGCCATGCGTGGTTTTCATCCCCTCCCCTCCACAATTCTCCCTGTTCGCCCCCACAAGACCAGCGAGTCCTGAGAATCCTTGTGGGACTCTGCAGCCTATTCCTGGACCAGCGTGGGCCTGTGAGCGTCCAGTCTGCTAGCAGAGCTCTGCGGCCCTGCGTGGGTGTGTCAGAGCGGCTGAAGTTCCTCCGGGACACATCGCAATCATCATAAAAATAACCTCAGCGCTGCTTCTACACAAAGAGCCAGAAGAGAATATCAGCGTCATGGCCAGTCTCACAAACAGTTGCTAGAAATCGTCGTTTCGGAATGACATTCTCCTTGGCAGAGCACGAGGGGTTGTCCCGCCCAGCCGTCTCATGGTGCCTAACTCGACATAACAGTCTGGCTGGTGGGATGGCAGATGGTCACTGGAGCGGCGAGGAGGTGCTGAGCGGTGCTGGGAATACTAGGGGTCGCGGGCCGCGTGGGCCGTATGCAAATGAGCGGGATAGCGGGCGGGAATGGAACGCTCCCGGCGCTACACGGCGCGCTCACTCGGCCGGTGCCCTCCATATGGTACTGTCCATGGTACCCTCCATAGTGCCCTATGGTACCTCCATTGTACTCTCCATGGTACCCACCACGGTACCCTCCACAACCTCCGCGAGAGAAACGTAGACAAGGGCTCCGAGTGTGTGCATAGCTGTCCGGACCGGACTGAGTATCTCGTCATGAGTACTTTGCTAGATACCCGACTGCTTAACTCAGCCTGTAACTGAACCTAACCTAATAGAACCAGGCCTAACTGAACCAGGCCTGCACCCATATCAGCGCGATCCGTTCGATAGGTTATTCCGTGATGGGGGCTGACTGCCAGCGCATGGAGGAAGTAGCGGCTGCGGCAGGCGGAGGCCGGAGCGCCGTGCACCCATCCTCCCCCGGCTGCGGCAGGCGGAGGCCGGAGCGCCGTGCACCCATCCTCCCCCGGCAGCGACGAGTCGGCGGTTCATTTATTAGCGCTTGTTTGGCAGGCCTGACGTATAGCAGAGCTAATAAAGCTTCCTGACGAGAGGCCTGCCGGGGGCGGCCGGGGGTGGCCGGGGGTGGGCGGGGGCGGTCGGGGGCGGCCGGCCCCACGGACATGGATGCTGCCGCCATTAGCAGCCGACGCAGCGCGGGGCCTGGAGAACAAGTGCTCTGCTGTTCAGTGGGAAAGTCATCACTCGTTTCTGTGTGCGAATACCATTCCCTGCGCTCTACGCGAACGTCGTGGACAGTGCTGAAGACGAGCAGCTGAGTGACATGACGTTATGACGATCTGAAAGATTTCAGAGAAATTATTACTAGTAGCAAAGAGGGAAAAGGCTAAAATAATAATAATAGAATGGGGTTGGGGAGGGGGTGGGATGCTGACGATGGCATAACACGGGCACAAGGATGGATTAGGAGGATAGGGCCCTGAGGGGTGCGGGGAGCTGGTGTATAAAACTTTAAGATATTACTCTCGGCCAGAGGCACAGCGCCGCCCAGCGCAACAACGGAGAGTTTGTGGCCATGACGCAAACCGAGGCCGAAGGTGGAGTGCGGCCGTAATCGGACGGGCATCTTTGGTCAATTTGTTGCGTCCGTCCGGCCGCGGTGAGCCCCCATAGCAGAAGCGCGGCCACCGTCAGAGGGGGATGACATAACTTTTCCCTTTTAATCACAGAGAAGTGACACCAACAAGAACGACAAAAAAAAAAAAAGGACAAAGAGAGAGAGAGAGAGAGAGAGAGAGAGAGAGAGAGAGAGAGAGAGAGAGAGAGAGAGAGAGAGAGAGAGAGAGAGAGAGAGAGAGAGAGTTATCTCATTAGAAGCGGGAAACCATCTCTTGGGGTGCTGGAGGCGGATTCTCCGTACAACGAAATAGCCTTGTAATCCCCATGCCTGTGTCATCTTCACTAAAAAGATAGCCCTCGTCCTTCGCCAATTAAAAAGAAAAAAAAATGAATCACAAGAATCAGATATTTTTTTTTGTGTGTGTGATTTGCAAATGATGGTACTGTGCATGAGTATCCAGACGAAGCGGAGACCCCGCAGGAAAGCTTTGACGCGTGAGTCCATCGCCACGACCCGATACGGAGAAGAGCAGATCGGTGGCCTCCCCGCCCCGGGCCACACACTCCCGAGGCTCCCGAGCTCGGTGGGGGGAGACTCGGAAATTAATGCACTGCACGCCGAGCGTGTCGCGCTGCTCCCAAAGTTGTAATCTTCGGCATCAAAACACCAGCCGGGCGCGGCGTAGCGGTGTAGTGGTCTGACGAGAGCGCTGCCCGTCCCGCCGGCGCCTTACTCACTAATCACGGAAGTTTTCGGTCAGGGCAAGGGCGGGGGTGCGGAGAGAGCGAGAGAGAGAGAGAGAGAGCGATAGAGAGACCGACTTCCTCGCTCTATCTCTCTCTCTTCTCTCTCTCTCTCTGGCTTCCCTTGAAGTGGCAACGGAAGTGGCGTGTGTTTCGTCCTTGTCGCACGGGCCTTAATGAGGGGCAACACGGCGTAGGGCCGCACCTCGGAAGTACATCGTCCGTGCGATTGAAGCGCTGCGCCGGCCGTTAAAGGGCGAAACAAAAGTGACTGCTGAATAACGTCCTCCCGCCGCCGCGACACCACACCACCCGCCCAGCAGAAACAACCCCGGAGGATATCCCGCTATTAGAAATTTATTTTCACGAATGATTGATAAACTAGTCATGCTTGCTATTCGACAGAAGCCGCCGACTCGTGGAGTCCTTGTATTATGACAGTCGGCAGTGATGAAACGTCCTCTCTCCGTCGTTCGCGTTTATTACGAAATGTTTCGTTGCTTACGATGCCGAGAAAATGAAAAATAAAAGGAGAGGGAGGGGGGCAGGGGCGGGGGCGCCCTTCCGTGGGTATACTCTGATGCATTAGGGGGCTCGCGGATGGCACGGCTCGCCTCGGCTCGTTGATGCCAAACTATCGTCGCGCCGAACGGCAACTTTAGGTGCCATTTTGCCTTTAGTGACCGGCAATAAAAAGTCGCCCTCCGTCGTCCTGCGGGGCCCTGTGTGTCCTTGCGGGCCGCGCGGGGGCGTGCGAAGCCCCGTGGAGCCCGCGGATGTCCAGACAAAGCTCTTACAGCAGCGCCGCTGCCGCCGGCCGGAGCTCCGCGCGGGCAGAGAGAGAAAAGGGCCGGGACTTTCTCACAAAAGATGAGAGGGAAAAATAATCGGCAGAGCGGCGGCTGTAGGCGGCGGGGCTGAATGGGGACGCCATCAATGGCAACAACACGCTACTAGAATCGCCATTACTTCATTACGGACTTCTTGTGGAGGAGCAAGAAGCGCGCAGCCCGAGGCCTAAGAGGCACCGCCTGCCTGCCTGCCTGCGGGGCTGCGGGACAGAGCAGCGATAACGTTTCCGCATTCCGAGCGATGGAATACATGCAGCCGCCGCTACCGCCGCCGCTACCGCCGCCGCTGCCGCCGCCGCTGCGCTGCCAATGTTTACGTTTCGTTGAAATTTGATAGAAGGGAGAATACAAGCAGCGGCCCTCCGCTGTGTGCATGACAGAGACGGAGAGAGAAAGATGCGACTGTCTGTCTGAAGGCTTCAATTCCATTGCACTTCAGCCGCCTCCCCTCATCGGCTCAGCTGCATAGAAGCGGGGAGGATCGCCTGAGGGGGGGGGGTATATGATACGGCAAAAACAGGCCGGAAAGGGCCTGGGGGTTGAGATAGAAGGGAGTGGGGGGGGGGGTTGAATTAGGCAAGGAGCGGGGAGGGAGGGGGGACGCAGTGGCACCGTAGCAGCGAGGCTGCTCTCTGTTGTGGCTCTATCATCTCCCGGGCACTCTTCCGTAATGCCCATACGCTGCCTCACGCCTTGCAATGGGAGAGAGAGACGGAGAGAGAGAGAGGGAAGAGAGAGGGAGAGAGAAGGGGAGGGGGCTGCATCCTATTGCATCGCAATGCGTTTGCACGACCCCAGCTGCGCTTCTGTTCCCTGCCTGTGCCACGATGTGCTTCCCCTGCAACACGCTGCTGCATTTGCCCCCCCCCCCCCTCGGAGGGGGGGGGGGGGGGGGCATGGAGGACAGGCTCGTTCTTTGAGTCTGGGGATCGCTAAGGTGTACGTGGACTTAAATAGTACTTGTTCGGCAAGGCACTATCGAGCTCCAAATAATAAGCCCGTTCCCTCGAATCGTTCGGGCGAAAAAATATCATTTCTGTACTGTATAAAGATGTTACGTCTGGTGTAAAATCTGGTGTAAAATTTCTGGTATTTGGCATCTCTGTAATGAATCAAAGATTCAAAAAAAAAAGTCTTTCACGATTCTCGAACATGAGCATTTTTTTCTGAAACCTACTTAGCTGCTGCTTTAAAGAGGGTGTTATTTTTTTTGTGTCGTCCAGTGAATTTTTTACATCTTTTTTTTTCATCTGTATCCACCTACTTCTTTTTTTTGCGACAGTGGAAGGCGGGTAGAACACGGGCTGTGCGCGCTGGTGGTCGTGTGTGAAGAAGCGGGCGGAGCCCGGCGGAGCCGTGATGGAGGCGGCTCGGGTGATCACACCCTCTTGGCGCCTTGAGTGGGCTCTGCGGTGTCGCCGTGCAGCACGACACGGGCCGCACACGGGCCGCACACGGGCCGCACACGGGCCGCACACGGGCCGCACACGGGCCGCACACGGGCCGCACACCACTCACCACGCCACACGCCCGATTACCTCGCACAATGTTGCAGCTGACACTCATAAAACACTCCTCGGCCTCACAGTACTCGGGCCCGGGAGCCTCTCCCACAGGCCCGGCAGGCCCAGCAGCCTGATCCCCCTCGACGACCAGGAGTCCTGCGGGGGCTCACCTCCAATCCAAATCACTGTCCGATCGTAACACCCATCACAAGGATTCCCGCCTGAAATCATTTTACAGTTTTTAACAGAGGACAAGAAAATCATTTCTTGCTCTTGTAGATACATGTCGCACTGATACTTTTTTAATTTATGCAGGCAGAAAACTTTCTGCAGATAATAAGCGTAAAAATGGTGCGAGAAAATGGCTAGAGAAACGCCGCACCAGTTGAAGACGAGCGCAGTAATTGAGTAAATTCTGATGCCCCGGCGCCCGCTAGCGCCCCCCTCTCCCTCCTTCTCTCTCACTCCCTCCCCGACCCATTCTCCCCCTCTCGACCTCCATTTTCGGTCCCGCTGCGACACTGCGCTAGATATACTAATGGAACAATGCCCCCGAGGCCCACTGCACAACAGCACGCAGCAGCAGGCCAATCCTAAGTGGACAAATTAAATTTCCTGCTGGCTGAGCTGTTCTATCAGCCCCCTTAGACCCTCGCTGCCCCCTCTGTCCTCTTTATCCCACCCACCTCTGCCTGTCCACTCCATCCCGCCACCTCCCCCTCCCACCGCCCCCTCTTCCGCTCCGCCCCCGCCCCCTACTCGCGACCACTTAATTTGCATAAACACAAGAAAATCAGTCGTTTCCGTCACAACTCCGGGGAACCCCCGGAGAGAAGGCCGCAGAGATAAAGCGAGGGGGAAAGGGGGAGAGAGGGAGACGGGGATAAGATAATGCGAGGATGTGTACCGCACCACAACTGATCCTCCGGCACCTCCCCACGTCCCGCGGCCACTGTTGGGGTAGGGTCCAGGTAGGCCTGGCGGCGGGGCTTTGGCGTGTCCTGGAGCTGGAGGCGGCGCTGCTCTCCAGCAGCCTACCCTCCAGCAGCCTCCAGGCCGGGTCGGGTCGCGCTGGAGGAGGGCTCCTCACCCGGAAGTATAATTACCGGCCACCAAAGTCTGGACTTCCGGTTTCTGCCTCTGAAGACGGGGACGGCGGCGGCGAGTCTGGGTCAGGCTCAGTCTCAGGCTGATCGGGGTGGTGGCGGCAGCAGCAGCAGCGGCGGCGGCGGCGGCGCCCTCTGAACTGGAAAAGCGAGCCAGGAAACTGTGTCGCCGTCGTCCGTGGTATGCGCCCTGCAGATTTATGCCGCCCTCTGTGAAACACACAAAGAGACCAGATAAGGCAAGAGGTCTTAACACGCACTGTGGAATGAAATATAGGAGGCAGCAGCGCGGGCCAGGCGGGCCGTCACGAGATTTTTGTGGACATCCGAGAGATAAACGGCATTTTATTTAAATGAAATAGTGTGGAAAGCCGGCCTCCGCTGCCCCACTGCGCTGTGCCGCCTGACGAGCGGAGGGTAGGCAATCTGCAGCCGGACAACGCACGGGAGCTGTGCGGGTGGCCTACCCTGCCGTCGTCAGGCTCTCCGCTCCATCATTCCACCTCGCATTCTACCGCCTGACGAGCGGAGGGTAGGCAGTCCGCAGCGTAGAACGCACTGGCGACGTGCGTGTTGCCGACGCTCTCGTCGGAAGGCGGTCCGCAATACGGAGAACGCACGCCGCACGGGCCGCACGCGTGTGGGCGCTGCGGGTAGCCTGCCCCCTGCCCCCTGCCCCCCGCCCCCTGCCCCCTGCCCCCTGCCCCCTGCCCCCCCCTGCCCCCCCCCGCCCCCGCCCCCTGCCCCCTGCCCCCCGCCCCCTGCCCCCTGCCCCCCGCCCCCTGCCCCCTGCCCCCTGCCCCCTGCCCCCAGCCAGCCCGAGCCGGTCACTGCA
Source organism: Odontothrips loti (assembly GCA_038380765.1). Lineage (NCBI taxonomy): Eukaryota > Metazoa > Arthropoda > Insecta > Thysanoptera > Thripidae > Odontothrips > Odontothrips loti. The sequence goes on along the minus strand of CM076248.1, from coordinate 18,135,015 downwards.
GCGCTCCCGACAAACGGCAGCTTTGGGGTTCGCGGAAAAGGAACACGCGCTGCGGCGGCGAAACGGAGAAAGATGAAAAAAAGGGAGAAGAAAAAAAATCAGCGGTCGTTACGACGCCGCGACGCCGCCGCCGCCGCTGCCGCTGCCGCCCCCGGTCTCACCTGGCTCCTTTGCGGGCACATCACTATGGGGAGGAAGATCAATGGAGCCCATGTATCAAACGTCAACGAGATGACGATCTGGGCGGGGCGCTGTGGGGACCGCGGGGGCTGCGGGGGCTGCCGAGGCGCTGTGACCCGGAGGGGGAACGAAGAAGAAGCACGCGTGGGCGGGTCAGCAAAATTCTTGGAGGACGAAAGCTTTTGAATGCAGACGATTATATTGTGCCTGTGTCATCCCCCCCCCCCCCCGGGGAGACAAAGCGCCTAGGGCTCATCCGCAGAATCAAACCACCATTTGTCACACGTGTAACCAGGGGCCAGCGCGGCCCGTGGCCGCCGCCGTCGGCCGCCCCTCCGCGTCGACGAGTTGGCGGCCGGGCCAGCCCGAGGACCAGCCTTGCTGCGCGCGCCTCGCGCCCCGCGGCGGCTGAACTGAGTCAGAGCGGCCAATCAATCAATCCATCAATCAGTCAATCTAGCGGGAGGTTGGGCGTCATCCATCACCGATAGGGGGGTGGGGGGCTTGGGCGGGGCGCACTACGGGGCTCACCACGGCCCCGGGCGGGGCGCGGAGGTCCCCGCATGGTCCTGGCGCCCGCGCACTTGCCGCGCGGGGGCCCCGTATGACCTGCGGCGGGGCCTGCTGGGGCCTGGCGGGGCGGATTCGTTCGACGTGAACCTTTTTACAGCCCGCGGGTACGCCGCCGGCGCCGCGCCAAGTGCCACTCCGCCCTAACCCCTAACCCTCATGTTGCCGCGGTCGGATATCGCGGGGTGAGTTGCAGAGCCGAGTGTCGTATCCTCTTTGCTTTGCAGAACCTCCAACCTGTCCGCCAAAGTGCCGTCCACCGTGTCCGCGGCCCCGACGGCCCCACGGCTGACGACCACCGCCCAGCTCAGCAGCCCGACCACAAACCGCTCTCGTCTGTCCCCTCCAACTCTCACCTCGCTTTTACATCGCTCGCACGGCACAGCAGAGCGGAGCAGAGCGGAGCAGAGCCGCTGACACATGCAACTGTAAACCGGCAGGGTTAAACCACAACGCCGTGTGTTCCCAGCACCGCCAACCCTATCCTCTGCCCACAGCCCCCCTCCGGCCTTGTTTCTCTGCTCAGAAGCGGTGGTCTCTCTGCGCCCACCACGTCGCACCTCTCTCTCTCTCTCTCTCTCTCTCTCTCTCTCTCTCTCTCTCTCTCTCTCTCTCTCTCTCCGTTTCTTTCGTTTTTTTTTTTTTACAGCCTCCGCCTCCGCGTCTTGACAATTTCACATGCTGCGCTTTCTACGGCCTTCTTGTTTCGCCAGTACCGCTCCCACTTCGCCTCGCTTGTTGTTCTCGTCGATGCCAATTTGCGATCTCTGCCGAAACGTGATCGGCCCACGCCGCAGCGTCCCACCCCCACCCCTCCCCACACCTCCTCATCCTACCGCCTTTCTCTCTCTCTCCCTCTCGCTCTCTCTTTCTCTCTCGCTCTCTCTTTCTCTCTCGCTCTCTCTTTCTCTCTCGCTCTCTCTCTCTCTCTCTCTCTCTCTCTCTCTCTCTCTCTCTCTCTCTCTCTCTCTCTCTCTCTCTCTCTCTCTCTCTCAGTCCCGGCCTGAGCCTGGCCCTGCTGGGTGACTGAATTTTTCGTTTTCTAACTTGTCAGGATTACTGAAAATAAATCAAATTTTCTGTTCCAGGGCTCCGGCCGCATGTCCGCGTCTCGGTAAGCAACGACATTGTTGTGCTGCACTGTCACATGACTAGCAGCCACACAGCCAGATAACTAACCGTAAGAGATCAGTGAGGGTTAAGGGGAAAACACAGAGAGAGAGAGAGAGAGAGAGAGAGAGAGAGAGAGAGAGACAGACAGACAGACAGGCGGACAGACAGATAGACAGATAGAGAGAAAGAGAGTATGATGCAAAAATTGCGAAGGCACAAAAAGCTTGCCTCTTTCTTTTTTGCCTCCTTTCATTAATGCTCAACAACATGCTAATGGCGTGTCCCCTGGCTCCATTCACACGGCACAACAACAACAGTGCGGCGTCGCTCTTGCAATAAAAAAAAAAAGCGCGCGCGCGCACCGTGGGTGAAAAAATAAATAAAAAGTAAATCGATAATTTATTGGTCGGCGCGAGCATCAGGCCGGGTATCAGCACATTGCGGTGGCGCTGCGTGAGACGTCACAAAGGCGGCCCCCGCACCGCGCCGCTTCTTTCACAATATCAGCCTCAAACAATGACGCATTACGTTCCCCCTACCCCGCCTCCTCCGCTCCGTTTCTTCCTTGTTCCGGCCCGTCCTTCACCGCCCCGCGCTTGTTTTTCCCGTCGGCGTCACACTCCGGCGCCGCGGCCCGGCAGCGCGTTCCACGGCGCCCTCCTCAGCGCCTCACCGGGGACCCCGGCTCCGGCCCCCGGCTGCCCCCGGCTGCCCCCGGCTGCCCCCGGCTGCCCCCGGCTGCCCCCGGCTGCCCCCGGCTGCCCCCGGCTGCCCCCGGCTGCCCCCGGCTGCCCCCCCCCGGCTGCCCCCGGCTGCCCCCGGCTGCCCCCGGCTGCCCCCGGCTGCCCCCGGCTGCCCCCGGCTGCCCCCGGCTGCCCCCGGCTGCCCCCGGCTGCCCCCGGCTGCCCCCGGCTGCCCCCGGCTGCCCCCGGCTGCCCCCGGCTGCCCCCGGCTGCCCCCGGCTGCCCCCGGCTGCCCCCGGCTGCCCCCGGCTGCCCCCGGCCCCGCTCCGGGGTCACGAGCCCTGCCACTCCCCCGACCAGTCAGCGCCCACTCAGTGCCCACTCGCCGCCGCCACCGACTTTCTGTGTTCTCTTTCGCGGATTTCCGGGCGACATTTTTTTTTCTATCCTCTTCTTCATTCACTGTTAGAGAGATTCTGGCGTTGAAACGCGAAGGGTTCGCCTTACGTATGCACATTTAAGGGTGCGGTTTCTTTTTGGGGGCGGGTGCCCGAGCTTTGGTCCAGACGAGCCCCGCGGTGCTGGTCGGTGGGGCTCCGAGGTAGGTCTCTGGGTCTGTCGGGGCAGTGTGGGCTGGGGGCGGAGGCGGAAGGCGGAGAGGTTTGGCCGAATGCCCGGGTTCTGCTCGTGCTGCTCGCGCCCCGCCCCAGGCCCCCGCCGCCCCCGCCGCCCCCGCCGCCCCTACAGACCCTCAAGTCGCTTATTCGTGGTGCTTTGGTCTTTGCTTATCGTTCGCCGCCGCAGTCGCAGATCGAAAGATCGCCCCCCCTCCCCCCTCGACTCCACCGCGCCCTCTCCCCGCCGCATTTCTCCGGTAAATTGATTCCGCTGACGACGACGTCGACGTGGAGGTGCGCGGCCGTACATGGCGGTGCTCGGGTCGGTCACGTTTCGCTATTGTCTCTCACGGGAGAAGGAGAGAGAGAGAGAGAGAGAGAGAGAGAGAGAGAGAGAGAGAGAGAGAGAGAGAGAGAGAGAGAGAGAGAGAGAGAGAGAGAGAGAGAGAGAGAGAGAAGGTAGACTTTAGGAAGCGTTCGGATGATGGCGCTCCTTTTCCGCACGTCACGGGAGTAACGGAGTCAGAGGGGTCCTATACGTGACGGCCTCCTGGACGTCCTTCGGGATGTCTTCCGGGACGTCCTCCAGGACGAATGGCAGTCGCGTGTCATCGACGGCACATACCACCGCCGCCGCTAGTCAGGGGCGTAGCCAGACTTGGGTTTCGAAAGAGGATATGATTGCCTACATTGAGGTGTTTGTTATGCGGGATGCCTACCCCGGTTGCCGGTTTATTTCTAGACTGCCCGAGGACCAATCGCGGGTGAATTTGTGACACGTGTTTCTTAGTTGTAGTTTTAGTCCTTTGGGATTCGCTCGCTTGATGGAATTGATCAATAAAGATTTAAGAACTTATTATGTTACAAAAAATCTTAATCCCTATTTAAATAGGAAGCAGATGATACCAACTCTAAATGTCCTCCAGTTTCTTAAGGGATTATAGGATGTTATGAAAATAAATTTTTATGTGTGCGTCTGTGAAAGCAGAACTTATCTTTTGTTGTGAGCGTGAGCCGAAGATATTTGAAAGGAAAGAACATCTTCCTCAGGCAAATTTGTTTACCGGAAAGTTTATTTTCGGTTTCGGTAGAGACCCTTGGCCAAGCGAGCGAAGGCGAGACCATCCGAGTGCAGGCGGAGCCGAGCCGGCGGCGTTGTGGACAACAATGCGACCCGAGCAGTGCGCGACAATCTCGCGGCTCGCGGCTCGCGGCTCGCGGCCCACGGGTCCCCTCTGGTGCCGGCCCACCTTATATTATTAGTTCGCCGCACTCGCTACGCCTTTTTGACTTATCGGGAGTAAAAGCTAGCTGACACCTCAAAATTAAGTTTTGATTTTTAGCTTTCATGTTAGTGTTTTGATGTATCATCTGCTAAAAACATCTTTCGGTTTGGTTATTAGCCCCGGGGACTGGGGGTCTTCTGTCGACCGCCACACACCAGGACCGGGGACCGTGTTACCCCCGACCATTCAGGCTGATCATCCGGGCTGATCTGTTGAGGGCGTCAGCCGGTTACGAAGGGACCAAAACAAGTTCGGTCGCTAACGCTCGCTCGCTCCGCGAATAACACTTGTTTGTGGACGGCCCCCTAAGCTCCCAATCGCAGACGATGATTGTCCCAGTAGCCGTGGAAGAGCAGCGCGGCGCCTTCTAACTAGCCCACACGTACCCGCAAAGATGCTTTCTGCGAACCCAATTATCTCTGCCGAGGACCCTGGCGCCAGCCCCCCCCCCCCCCCTCCCCTCTCCCCCTCCCCTCTCCCCCCTCCCCTCTCCCCCCTCCCCTCTCCCCCTTAGCCCCACTTTAGTTGATATGCGTGGACGGTACCCGACTTGCATGCCGACCGAATCACGGTCGCGCACCGATATTGGGAACCGATAGCGGCCGCGTTGCGTTCGTCTCTCTCGCACCACCGGTCGCCGTCCGTCCGCGCGAGGACGTATCCGTCTTCGTCCCTCCCGAAAGGCGTCCCCGCGCCCGGAATGGAGATTGTCTTGGGAGAGGGGGCGGAGGTGGGGGGGGGGGGCATCCCCACGCCTGCGGAGATACGGGAGGTGGATGACACGGCGCACTCTAGCAAAAACGGATGTTTTCTCGTCGAGTGGTGAACACCATTCACGGATACAAAAAAAAAAAAAAGATTAGTGTTCGTTGCTAATTTTTCACTTGATTTTTCAGCCAGGCAGTACGTTTTTGTTCTGAAAAATGAGTCCCCAAATACAGTTTCAGTTCTCAGAACCAAATTTACTGCTTTGCCTGGAAATCAACCAAAACACTAGTTGGGAACACGCATCCTCTGTTTCTCTGCGTTAAACAAGTTGTCGTTCGAAAGCACTTGTGGCAGGATGTGGGGTGAAACTGTCCCGCTGTGTCCCGAGGTCGGGCCGGGGGCGTTGCTTCTTCTCTTGTAGCGGGGAGTTTTAATACCGCGCAGTCGCCGGCCAGAACCGCATCAACAACGGCACGGGCGCGCTTTACGGCGCACTTATGCCTCCGCTGTGCGCTCCGCGCCGCTATGACAGCCGTGACGGCAGACGGCGACGACAAGTGACATTACCCGCTGGCCCGGCGGGGACACGGACAGCGACATGCCTTCCCTGTGTTACACAGAATAAAAAATCTAAAAATAACAACAACAAAAAACAGCAGAAATTTGTTTCATCTAGAATGTCAATCTCAAAATCAAGTTACATTTCATTTTAATTCTGTATTTTCTGATCTTGGTTATTTAACTTTTCCCCCCGATTCTTCCTGTCGCACTACCGGACACACCAAACCCTGAGGTGAAGTCCCCCTGGACCTCCGCCGCCCAGCCACAGCCCCAGCTGCCTGCTCACTGTTATTCGCTCGTTGCCGCGGTCCTCCCTTGCTGCCCTACATACTGCGGCCCCCGGCGAGGCCCTGGTGGTGGTCCCGCTGGCCACACGTGGCGCCGCCAATGATAAATCAATCAGAGACGAAACCCGGCTGAATAAATCAATCTCCCGCGATGACCACCGCTGCGCCTTGCTGCCCGCCGCCGCTTTCTTGCTGTTGCTGCCGCCCTCGGAGCTGTCTTTCTACGACCGCCCTCTCCCCCTCTCTTTCTCTCTCACTGTCTCTCTCTCTCTCGCTCTCCCTCCCTTCTTCTGGCCGCTGACTGCCCTCCAGATTTCTTACCGGAACGCGCTTGGCGGTACGAGGCGCGGCCCCCTTCCCATTCTCTCTTGGCATCGACTCAATCGGCCTCTTGGCGACTGATCAGGGGCGGCGCGTGGGGGCGGCGCGGGGGCGGCGTTAGGGGGCGGCCAGAAGCCGTGCCACCGCCCTGCCCCCGTCCCGCCCACACAAACTGCCCGCATCGGTAGCGGGGAAGTAGTATTGTTATTCAGGTTCGGCGCTGTTGGTGGCACTGCCGTACTGCCGTGTTTGCGGACTCGGTGTCTCTCTCGCTCCCGCACCGGCTCGGGGGCCGCGCCGTGCCCTTTCTCCCTCTCGCACATTTCTCTTTATGTCCCCCCTCCCTCCGGTCTCCGTTACGCAAGCCGTCGTTATGCCTGTATCGGCCGCAGGGGGTTACAAAGTGCGGATCCCGGTCGGACACGGTTTTGTTGTTTGGCGGCGGCTGATATTGAGTGCGAGTAACGATGCCGCCGCCGCCGCCGCCGCCGCCGCTGCCGCTGCCGCTGCCGCTGCCGCTGCCGCTGCCGCTGCCGCTGCCGCTGCCGCTGCCGCTGCCGCTGCCGCTGCCGCTGCCGCTGCCGCTGCCGCTGCCGCTGCCGCTGCCGCTGCCGCTGCCGCTGCCGCTGCCGCTGCCGCTGCCGCTGCCGCTGCCGCTGCCGCTGCCGCTGCCGCTGCCGCTGCCGCTGCCGCTGCCGCTGCCGCTGCCGCTGCCGCTGCCCCCGCCGCCACCGCCGCTGCGCCCTGCCTCAGAACATTCTCTCAATAAATCCCTGGCGAGTGCAGCGCTCGGTATGCGCCGCGTCTCTCTCGCAGCGCGTTGACGGCGTGGTGCACCGTGGTGGGGACCGTGGCGGCTCCGCCACCGCTGCCATCCACATAATTCGATGATATTTACCTCCGAGGCGCAGCAAAGGAATTTATCTTTTGGCATTCGTCGTTTCCTGCTACACTCTCAAAGGCGTAAACCGTTTTTCTTTTTCCTCTTTGAAATTCTTCGATTTCACCAATTACGTGCGCGCGCTTCAGCGGGCCGCGGCCGTTCTCCTCTGAACAATTGAAGGTTGTTGGTGGCGCGGCGGTGTTCGCGGTGGCGCCCCCGCTTGGTCGCGCTTAATAGACCGGCCTCCGCAACTCCCCCTTCCCCCCTCCCTCCTCCAAGCCCTCTTCTCCACACGCCGCAACGCCACCACCACCACCACCACCACCACCACCACCAACACCACCGCCGCGCCTCGACCGCCACCCCCTCCATCACCCGATACGCCTGGCTGCTGCCTTTGGCTGCCGTGCTCCACTCATCATTAACATCATCATCATTATCACCGGCCCCGCGCGCGTTAGGCGGGGGCGTTCTCAAATTACGTCACGCCTCCTGGTGAGCACAGCGACGGAATGATACGTCCCTCTCTCTCTATCTGGCTGTGTGACTCTCTCTCTCTCTCTCTCTCTCTCTCTCTCTCTCTCTCTCTCTCTCTCTCTCTCTCTCTCTCTAGGAGAGCTGTCTCTGGTGCGCTCGCGGGGCTATGCCCTATGTTTCCGGAGACAAAAATAAACAATTTCAATTTTAATTTCTCTCTCTCGCTCTCTGTTGTCAGTGGCTATCGTGCTAGCCAACTTCCGTCTCTGCCTGCGCTGCACAGCTTCCGTCGCGAAAAAGAACAAACGGACGCTTCAACTGCGAGACCTCTCGCTTCCAACGGCGGTAATATCGGGGGGCAGCGGTGGCGTGGGGGGGGGGGGGGGGGGGGGGGGGCGACCCCACAGAATCCTGGGCAGCGCGGAGCCGTTCCCGGTTATGACGTCCCCTATGACCCCCGCCCCGCCCGCCCGGATCTGCCCTGGTTTCCCGGCAGCCGGGTGCGAGGACTCTCTGTCTTTGTCTCCCCCCCCCCCCCCCCCGCCTTCTCTCTCTCTTCACTGCCCCGCGCCGCTATGAGAATTCTCTGGGTGGACGAAAGGTCTCAGGGCGGACGTTCGGGGATACGGCTATGCGCGTTGTCCTGCCACACCGGAGAGAGACAGACAGAGGGAGAGTGAGAAAGGGGAAGACTGAGAGGACGAGACAGAGCGAAGCGAGACTGGGAAGAAAGACAGAGGTGGAGAAAATATCGTTCACTCTTCCAACCATTCCCTATCATTTCTCTCTCTCTCTCTCTCTCTCTCTCTCTCTCTCTCTCTCTCTCTCTCTCTCTCTCTCTCTCTCTCTCGCTCTCTCACTCTCGCGTCCCGTCGGCCACTGGTCAAGCTCGTTGCCAGTCGCCCGGGGGTCCTGCAGCCCCGTAGCCCCTGCCAGACGGAGGGTAGGCAGCCTGCCGCGCTGACCTGTGCGGCGGTACAGCCTATCCTCGAACGCACAGGCGGACAGCCCGGCCCGGCCGGGACCGCGCATATGTGCATTCTGTGGCGCTCCGTAACGCGGAATGAGTGAGGCGATTGTTCGGCTCCGAGCGAGCGGCAATGCGGGATAAATAGTATCCGACTGCTCGCCTTACATTCTCAATAATTCTCCCCCCTCCCGCTGTCTCTGATGGAGCGTGAAATGGCCACTCGCCGCTCCACCGTCACTCTGAGCACGGATCAGAAGAGCACCACCAACACCAGAACAATAAACACCAGCTTCACGTAAACATGATTGAAAACAAAGGGGTGAGAAGGGCTGAAATTTAAAGACTGACTTTGCTATTTTAACTCACCCGATCGCTGACTCTCGCCTCCGTTGGCCAGTCCGTCCGCCTCGAGTTTCAGAGTCATCGATGATGATGGTGGTAATGACGACAGATCGGCTCCAAGGACTCGAGGACCCGCGCTGCCCGCACCCCTTCTTTGCCTTCTGAAGATAATAAAATGGGGAAATACGGGGGACGGAACCGTTTCCAACCAGCAGCAGTAATTATGTGCCTCCCGGCGGGTGCCTGCTAGGGGCCCCAAGCCAATTTCAATCCGTGTTCGGGTGGACCTTCCCACCCCCCTCCCGTTTCTAACCAGCGACCCAAGTCAGTCCCCGGAGGCTCCATTGGCTACTTGCTGCCCCCCCTCTCTCTCTCTCTCTCTCTCTCTCTCTCTCTCTCTCTCTCTCTCTCTCTCTCTCTCTCTCTCTCTCTTTTGCACACTTCCTGCTGCTTCCACCATTCCCCTGGTTCACAGGCATGGGATGGGCGACGGGAGGACCTCTCTCTCTCTCTCTCTCTCTCTCTCTCTCTCTCTCTCTCTCTCTCTCTCTCTCTCTCTCTCTCTCTCTCTCTCTCTCTCTCTCTCTCTCTCACTCAGTGCGCGTATGTGTGTGTGTGTGTGTGTGTGTGACAGAGAGAGAGAGAGAGAGAGAGAGAGAGAGAGAGAGAGAGAGAGAGAGAGAGAGAGAGAGAGAGAGAGAGAGAGAGAGAGAGAGAGAGAGAGAGAGAGAGAGAGAGAGAGAGAGAGAGAGAGAGAGAGAGAGAGAGAGAGAGAGAGAGAGCGTGCAGAAACAGGAGCCCCCAACCGTCGTGTTTTGTCCCAGTCATACGCCTCTTTGTGTGAGAGTGGGCCAAATGGGTGACTGACAAGCGGACACAATGGAGCGAGGGGCGGGCAGCGGCAAGGCACGGCACGCCCACGCCCGGGCACGCCTCGACACCTACGTGAGGCGCCTGAATGCCCGTCCAACATTTTTACACGTGACGTCATGGCTGACTGCTGCGGCCCCTGCGGCGCACCCATAATGCCGCGTTTGGCCCGCGGTCGTGGCGAAAAAGGAGAAAATAAAAGGGAGGAGGACGGGAGGGGAGGGGGGGCGCACAGGGTGACGTGTGTGGTCAGGGACCAGCGCACCTGCACCGGTGCAAGCCAGGGCCGGTGCAGCGGTGAGAGGGAGGAGAAAAGGAGCACATCAAGAGCCTGGCCGCCTCCTGGCCGCGTCCTGGCCGCCTCCTGGCCGCCCCCTGGCCGCCTTCACACCGCGGCGGCGCTGTTCGGCGGAATGCCATAACTCGTTCCGAGAAGCTCTTGAATTGTATGTGACGGACAAACTACTCAGGGAGGCCCGGCCCCGGGGGGAGAGGGGAAGGAGGAGCAGCGCGGGGGGACTTCCAGGACCACTGAGAATTCAATTACAGAGCCCTTTGTAGTTCTGGGAGTTAATGTTTCCCGAAGGGATCGCGTTTGTAAGGGGCGAGGTCCGAGAGGGGAGGGGAGGGGAGAGGCGGTCCCCGTGTCGCCGCGTCGTCATGCCGTGTTTGCGGGAAGCCAAGTAACTTTGTATTCTACCATTCTACTCTATTTGCAAGACCCGTCGCACCTCTCGCACCACCTGGCCTCCTTCCTCCTCTTCCCACTCTTCCTCTCTACCATCCCACCAATCCTTTTATGTTTTGTTTACTCTCCTCCCCATTTCGTCTTCTCTCTGTCCCTCTTCTTTCTTCCTTCTCTCCATCTCTTTCTACCTATCCAGATTTATCGCTATTTCTCTCTCTCTCTCTCTCTCTCTCTCTCTCTCTCTCTCTCTCTCTCTCTCTCTCTCTCTCTCTCTCTCTCTCTCTCTCCCGAGGTGCCCGCCGGCACCAGTGGCTGAGCCCTCCTCATAACGCTGACCTTATCGAATTCTCATCCCGCACACCTCAATCCCTGGAAATGATATCGCAGTGAGGACTAACGGGATATGAAGCTTCATCGGGAGGGCTCACCGCTTACGGACGCCCCCCCCCTCCTCACCCCGTTCGCCGTCAGCCGGCGTGACTTGAATCGCGTACTTACTTGGCGTAGACGTGAGATGACCCGGCCGGAGGGGCTCATCTCTCCCCGCTGCGCTGCGCCTTGCGCCTCTTGTTCTCTTCCCTGCTGCCCCTTCATTTTTTTTCCACCCCTCTCTCTCTCTCTTTCCTTGGCGGATCCTCCGGCGTTATTTTTCCCGTTGATTAAAACACTCACCAGATCCACACCCACAGCAAGTCTCTAGTCTCTCTCTCTCTCTCTCTCTCTCTCTCTCTCTCTCTCTCTCTCTCTCTCTCTCTCTCTCTCTCTCTCTCTCTCTCTCTCTCTCTCTCTCTCTCTCTCTCTCTCTCTCTCTCTCTCTCTCTCAGTCCCGGCCTGAGCCTGGCCCTCGGCCTGGTCGGTCTCAGGGTCCCCGGGGGCGCGCTTAGTGCCGCATTTCTGAAGGTCCATGCCGGCAGCAGCAACAACGGTGGAGCGGGGCGGAGCACACAGAGGGGGCAGCGGGGCAGCGGAGCGGCGCGCCGGGCAGAGATGGGCTTAGGCGGCCCGCTGTGCCGGGCTGTGCCGGGCTGCCAGGACCCGCCGAGGGACACACTTAACAGTCCGAGCAATTCGCCGCGCGCTATCTCGTTGGAACGTGCGCTGCCGCTGCGACCGCTGCCGCTGCCACTGCTTCCACGGCCGCTGCCGCTGTGACCGCTGCCGCTGTGACCGCTGCCGCTGCCACTGCTTCCCCGGCCGCTGCCGCTGTGACCGCTGCCGCTGCCACTGCTTCCCCGGCCGCTGCCGCTGTGACCGCTGCCGCTGCCACTGCTTCCCCGGCCGCTGCCGCTGTGACCGCTGCCGCTGCCACTGCTTCCCCGGCCGCTGCCGCTGTGACCGCTGCCGCTGCCACTGCTTCCCCGGCCGCTGCCGCTGTGGCCGCTGCCGCTGCCACTGCTTCCACGGCCGCTGCCGCTGCTGCTCAGCGCGTCTCCGTCAACGCCATCAGCAGGCGCCGGGTGTCTTGTCCACGCCAGTAGTGAGGTGGCCGTGCTCTCCTGGGGCTGTCCTCGGGTGGTCCCGGGGTGGCCCAGCCCCACACGCATCGTCGCCTCTCGCTTCTCTCCGTTCGCTTGTAGACGAACTCGATGGCCCCGAACGGAATGCGAATACGACGGCGCACCGCCTTTGCTGAAGCACAGAGCAGTGCTCCCCCGCTGCTGCGCTAACGGGACCCAACCCGCGTGTCCTACATGTGTGCCGAGCCTCTCGTGTGTGTGTGTGTGTGTGTGTGTGTGTGCGCGCGCGCGCGTGTGTGTGTGTATGTGTGCGTGCGCCCCGGCCCGCACAAGGGCAATCGCTCCGAGGCTCCTTTCCGGGCGTAAATGTGGGCCAATTACCGGCCACGGGGATCAGGCTGGGGGCGGCGGCAGCGGGCGCCCCCCTCAGCCATACGGCTTGCTTGTCGGCGCCGACGTCCTAATGCCTCCTCCTTTTGAGTCGTCGCGCTGCCCTCTCTCCTTCCCCGTCCCGCAAGCCGGCGAGCTGTCTGCCACTAACTGCAGCCATAACCCCTCTCCCCGCCGACCCCCCTTCTTCACCCCTCCCTCTCCCCCACTCCTCCCCTCCCCCCTTCCCTTCCTTATGCCGTCGTCATCCCACCGGTAAACGACCCCTCCACCCCCACCCTTCGGCATGCCACCCGATGTGCACTTCCTTGGGGCCCGGGCCAGCGCCCCCCCCCCTCCCCGGCGTCACCACCACCGCCGTCTCCCGTTTCAGGCTCCTCCGGGGGAAGTTCATAACCCATCAACAAGGGGGCGCGCGCGCGCGCACGAGCGGGACTAAAGAGGCGAGAAGTAATGCCTCGGAAAGAGAGAGAGCGAAAGAGAAAGAGAGAGGGAGAGAGAGAGAGAGAGAGAGAGAGAGAGAGAGAGAGAGAGAGAGAGAGAGAGAGAGAGAGAGAGAGAGAAGAGAGAGAGACTGCTCAGCCGCCTGCATGGTGCTTGCGATTTCGAAGAGGAAAGAGAAAGATGGAGAGGGAGGGAGGGAGAGAGAGAGAGAGAGAGAGAGAGAGAGAGAGAGAGAGAGAGAGAGAGAGAGAGAGAAGAGAGAGAGAGAGAGAGAGCGCGGGAGCGAGAAAGAGCATTAAGGGCGCAGATTCCGTGCCGTCCCGCCGCGCTGCCTGCCGACCAATTTGGGCACGACAAGGGCACGCGAGGAATAAATTGAGTGTTGCTTGCGCGCTGGGCCGGGCCGGGCTGGGCCGGGCTGGGCCGGGCTGGGCTCTCTATCTCTCTCTGGCTGTTGTTGATGGCGCGGCGCGGTGCTCGCGATGCCAGGCGATGCCGTCATCATGGCGGGCTGTTTTGTCGCCGACGCTGTGGTGTCGTTCTCACAGAGAGGCGTCGTCGTCGTCCCCCCGGAAGTAAAGTGAAAACAACATGGGTCATCAGGTCCTGTGAATTATTTTATGGGGGGTGTGAGCGCGGGTGCGGTGGTGGTGGCGTCGGGCGGAGCGGGCGGAGCTGGCCATGTAATGTCCCGCAGTGTGCTATCGTCATTGCAGACAACAGTAGTGGTTATCTCTGCGCCCCTCTCTGATTGCAGCAGTAGTGTTTCTCAAAACTGAGAGAATTGCCGCTAAAGACGTTTTAAAAATTATATCTCGAATAGATCCCCGTAACGTTGCCAAATTAGATTTCTTAAGTTTGAAAACGTGCAGCAAAAAATATATTCCACTGTTTTCAAAAAAAAAAATCACAAGGCAAAATTCATATCTGAAAAACGTAATCTGACTGTTATTTGGTTTTATTTTGCCTCTTTTTGGGCTGAGGGTACGCCCAAGTCGTGACAGCGCTTGACGGCCAGTGCGCGTTGACGGGCAGACGGCTGGCGGCGGCGGCAGCAGCAGCAGGCGCCCCGAAGGGCCGGCCAAGCCCAGGCCGAGACCTTCTCCGACGAATATAATGAAAGCGGGAAACTTTGCCGGGGCGTCGACGGCTTCGGGTTTCAGATGGCCAGCTCCTCGCAGGGGCCGCTAGGGGCGTGAGAGGTCGACGGGGCCGGCTGGAGAACAAGACGCGGTCGCGGGGCGGCGGGGGCAGCGGAGGCAGCGGGGGCAGTGGGGGCAGTGGGGGCAGTGGGGGCAGTGGGGGCAGTGGGGGCAGCGGGGCGTCGAGGATGGACGCAAGCCCGGCAGCGCCTGCGGTGGGTTTCACAGCATGATATGTTGATATGTGGTGTGGTTTCTTCCATCAGGATCAGTTTCTCGGGGAGCCCGTGCCGCCCGTGCCGGGTGGGCGGCGGTGGCACTGGCGGGACCGGGGGCGGCCGGGGGTGAGGCCGAGGGCGGGGCCTTGTGGCGTGAGGAGTTTGGCCCCTCCTCGGATCAGTTCAACAGCCCCAATAACATCACACCACGTGTGCGGCCAGGACGAGACGAGACGAAGGAAGGGAAGGGAAGGGGGAGGGGGCGACACCCTCGGCGCCGCACATATGACCCGTGTCCCAAAAGTTGGGGGACCGTCCCCAACAAGCTATTTCCTCTTCTTTTTCTTTAAAAAAAAAACAAATAAAGCAATAATAACATAACCAAAAAATGCCGACGCTATCGATTTTCATTCGCTTTAATAATGTGATTACATGGAAATGAAACAAAGCACCTACATACATAACTTCACCAACCTCATCCTGTTCCCCGTGGAAGGGACAGCCGCGGCAGCGCTACGCAGCGAGGCAAGATTCCTTAAGATTCATACCGACTCACCCTCGGCTGCGTGCAGGACGCGTCTTCCAATTTAACTTAACTCACAGCGGCAGCTCCGGTCCCGGCCCCGCCACCCCCGGCCCGCCCCCGGCCCGCCCCCAGCCCGCCCCCGGCCCGCCCCCGGACCGAATAACTACAACGATATAATTTGGTTGGCGTTGCCGCCGCCGGCAGCAGCGTCGTGTGAGTGAGTATGCCGGGGAGCTGTCTTGTTTATCTCCGAGGGGTCCGCGGGGGGGGGGGGGGGGGGGGCGGTCCACGGGGGGTCCGTGCAGCGCATCCCAACGCTGTCCGGGCTTGGGAATCACGGCGCGGAAGAGAAAGAAAGCGGTGTAGCCCCGCTGTAGCCCCGCTGTAGTCCCGCTGTAGCCCCGCCGTGTCCCCGCTGTGGCCGCAGCCTCGTTGTAACCTAGTATGACTCGTAGTTTACCTGCGCACTCACGCATACACAATGCAGGTGCGGGCGGAGCTTGCGGAGTCTGTGGAGCCCCCAGGGGAGGGCAGTAGCAGGGGGCGGGGGTCGAGGCGGGGGAAGACAGGCGGGCAGGCAGGGGGTGAGGCAGGGGAAGACAGGCGAGGGGACAGGAATACGATGAAGAGCGGTGTAAGAGGTCATAAAGTGCGAGAGAGTGGCTTTGCCTCCCTTATCACCGCCACAGAGCCATGCATGCGGCCAGAACAGGGTGGCGCACCGCGCGACCCGTAATCAGGAACGCAGACCTAAAATAAATACAACACATCCGAACCATAATTTCATCTTTTTAATTCCTCGCTGAAAAAACGAAAATCTATGCCACATGGCAGAGAAAAAAAATAACCGAGCAACTCTGAAATTCATCCAAACGAGATTGAGAATTTTGATTTCCGAAACGCGGAAAACGAGGTAGAATTGTGAGAGCTCTCACCCAAAGATATTTCTGAGGTTTATCACTACAGCGCTGTGTACTCCTCCTCCTGTCCCGCGGTGTAGTGTGCTGCTGAGGGGCCGGCAGGGGCGGCACCAGGGGCGTAAAGGAGGGGAGCTGGAAGCGGTAATTAAGCTGTCGCCCTGATCACCCTGTGAGCCCGAAGTAACGGCGGGGAGCTGACCTCTCTCCCTCCCTCTCTCTCTCTCTCTCTCTCTCTCTCTCTCTCTCTCTCTCTCTCTCTCTCTCTCTCTCTCTCTCTCTCTCTCTCTCTCTCTCTCTCTCTCTCTCTCTCTCTCTCTCTCTCTCTCTCTCTCTCTCTCTCTCTCTCTCTCTCTCTCTCTCTCTCTCTTCTCTCTCTTTCTCGTCCTATCTGTGTACATTATGTACCGTCATGCTCACGACACATTACAATATATGCGAAGCATGTGCACTCTTAAAAAAAGAATGCTTGTTCCAAGCATATTTTTTGTGCTTGGCTAAGCGCAGAAAATATGCTTAAACTAGCATTCATTTTTTAGTGTGCGCACCGAATTGCAGTGAGGCGCACTTGTTTAAATCTCTCCCAGCCGGAAATGAGCCGCCGTAAAGAGCGATGTCGAATCGATTTATCGATGTGTGTCTCAAAAATCGACTGATTGTTATTGATTTCTGGGGTTGTCGATTCGACTATGGCGCGCGTAGTGGCGATCTATCAGAAATAATTTCCAGCTGGGCGCGCGCCCCTTTAGTAGTACATCGGGCCTGAAAGTTACGAGCCGCCGACCATAGTTATGAGTTCCGGCCACCGAGCCGGCCACTCAAACGGCCTCCTTTCTGGCCGGCAGCCATTACCTGCACGCGACGCGGCCGAGCCCGTGTGGCCGCGCCCCCCTGCGCTAAAGAGGCGCGCGCCAGTTAATATGATCTTGGCCATTTATCAATCTGAGAGAGGAAGATAGGAGGGGAGGGGAGGGCCCTCACGCCTACAGCAGCAGCAGCAGCAGCAGCAGCAGCAGCAGCAGCAGCAGCACGGCTGACCGCACACACAATCTACTGGCATATGCCGCCGTGACCTGGCGACTATCACGGTGTCCGCGCGGGCGTGTACGTGAACGTGTGTGCACGTGTGTGCGTGCGTGTGTGAGCGCTGCTCGCGGGTCGTCAGCTGTAACGGATGACCTGTCCCCGAGCCCCGAGATATATATGCGCCGGCGAGCGGCGCGGCGAGCTGGCGAGTGGGTGGCGGCTGGCGGGGGTGGTGGCGGCTGGCGGTCTGCGGCTGCTGTGCCGCGGGGGCGGCGGAGGCAGCGGGGGCGGCGGGGGCGGCGGGGGCAGCGGGGATCCCCCTGCAGAGCTGCCGGGCCATGGGACACACTCCTCTTGCCACTCGGCTGGGCGCCGGGTACGCAGTGCCTCAGCCAGCGGTGCACACCCAGCTGCACCGAGGCGAGGCGAGGTGATTCGTACCTCAGACTTTGCATGTTATCAACTCGCCTTGCTGCGCCCAAGATTATATATTTTTTTTATTATTTTAATGCAAGGTTGTTTCTTGTATTTTCTTTTCCCTACCCTCCTAGGTCGTATACTTGCCCTGCAGCTCTTGCTCTGGTCCACTGTCGTTGTTTTCCGCGTCGGAGTGTAGCGTTTTCCCCATCTCTCGAAGAAAACGCAACGGTATGCCATGCAGAAAATGGTTCCTTTTCAGAACCATTCGTGTAGTGAGCTTCATGACACACAAAAAATATTTTTCTGTTCTTGCAACCCAAAAATTCATTGCTTTGTCACAGACACAACCAAAAGATTCGATGCGAAAAGGACCTTTTATATTCTTTTCCGCGTGTGTGCATGCATACCCGGCATGCGTGCTGGCTGCCGCTCGGGCTGCCTTAGCCCCGCCGCTCCAGACGCCCCGCCCAAGTGTGCTCTCGCTGCGGGAGCCCATTGGTATTCAGGTAGCTTCGTTTTGTTCACGGAGATCGGGAGGTCGTGCCGAGCGAAGCAAAGCCGGCCCGAAGCGCACCGAGTTAGTTTTCTCTCGTAATTTGTTCCTCGGACGTGCGGGCGAGCTGTGCCTGGGCTGTGCCTGGGCTGTGCCTGGGCTGTGCCTGGGCTGTGCCTGGGTTGTGCCGTGTCGGGTGGTCCCTAAGTGCCACGGGAATTATTAGTGTATTTGTGTGTTCGCGCGCGGTTCCACAGGAAACACTTACTAACCTGCGCCAAACCGGCCGAACCCTTTCAGATCACTGTTCGATTCTTTCCTCTCCCTTCTCGGCGAAAGACAGCGCTCAGAGCGCAATAAAACGCGCCAATGACCACTTTGCTGTGCCGCCCTTCGGCTGGGCTGTCAACGCCTGCGGGGTAGGCAGTCCCGGCGCGCACGGGTGTTGTGCGGGATGCCTATGCGGCCGGTGACAGGCGCTACGCCCGGTGGCTGCTGTGCGCCGCCTGCCCTGCCCTGCCCTGCTTCCCCCTTGGCCCCCTTTTAATTTCCTCGCATTAAAGCGCGCCCTTCCTCGGCCCCGCCTCGCCCTTCCCCGCTACCGCCGCCCCTCCCCCTCCCTCCTCGCACTACTACTTTGTTTGTGCCCTTGGGCCCGATCCGCACCAATCCGCTTACGAACATCCGTTTGGCGTGGCGGTTAGGCGCCGCGAAGCACGCCGCTTATCGTCGAGATGAGCGCGCAAGAACTGTCCCCCCCCCCCCCCCCCCCGAGTCTGCATACATCCGCCGCCCCCGGAGGAGAGAGGCCAGGGCGGGGAGGGGCCTTGCAAACATGGCCTCTCTCTCTCTCTCTCTCTCTCTCTCTCTCTCTCTCTCTCTCTCTCTCTCTCTCTCTCTCTCTCTCTCTCTCTCTCTCTCTCTCTCTCTCTCTCTCTCTCTCTCTCTCTCTCGGGGATGGGAGTCCACACGCAAAGCTTTACGAACGACAGGGCCACGTACGGCAGGTTTCGCCCCTCCCCCCTTTCCCTCCTGCTCTCATTCTCACTGATCGCTTTCGATGACGGCGGCCTCACACACCGCCAATATACAAACATGCGGACAATAAGGGCGTGCGGCAGTCGAGGAAGGTTGGGGTGGGGGGGGGGGGGGGCTGCCGTACGGGCCTCGCAAAGTACACATCCGGGGAGCGGGGCGGTACGCAGATCAAACTGCGAGAGAGACGAATTTCTCGTACCAGAGGACTCTACGCGAAGGAAGAGGAGATCCGCCGTCGTCCGTCCGACGCCCTGCTGCCGCCGGGAGCATGACGACGGTGTCCTCGCTGTCCGCGGGTGCGAGAGAGACAGGAGACGACGGAGCGCTGCTGGGGCCTGCGACTGGCTGCCGACTGCCTCTGCCGACCGCTTGCTGGCGGAAGCTGGGCGGAACAAACACGGGGGAAAGGCAGAACGAGCAGCTGGGTGCGAGGGAGCGAGAGAGGGGGAGAGCGAGAGAGAGAGAGAGAGAGATAGAGGGGGAGGGAGAGAGATGGAGAGAGATAGAGAGAGAGAGAGCGGACAGAGGAGCGCAGAGTGGCTTTACGCTCCCTCCAGTGCAGCTCTCGCCTCACTTTCTGCATCCCCTTCCCGGAGGGACACGCAGCGTTATATCCTGCGCACGGAGCGCCGGCACTGATAGGGGAAGCGCATCCACGTCCGTCAGCAGAGGCTCTCGCAGAAGTACAATGAGGGACGGCGCGGGTAAAATAAACAGGATAAAAAAAACCACAGCAGATTAAAATAATGACACCCTCTCTCATCCCACCAAAAAATATATTTAGGAATTTAGCATGTTTTGGATGAGAAGGGTGCGATTTTTTTCAATATGCCGAGCGTTTGCCAGGGTAAGTTAGTTCCGAATAGTTCGGACACGGCGAGCGAGCGGAGGGCGCTGTCACGTGTGTGTCGCAGCGCCGAATACCGCAAAGGCCACAAGGTGCGGAAAGAATTTTTCTGCCCCCCCCCCCTCTCTCTCTCTCTCCTTTTTAAAGCGGGGGAGAGACCCCGCGTAGGTAAAGGAGAAGAGCAGGGGATTGTGTCAGAGGTGCACTGCACCCCCTTCCCCCTCCCCTCCCTGCGATGTGAATACACAGAGAGCAGCCCTTGGCACCGTAAAGAATACGACGCCCCCTCCAACCCTCCCCTCCTCCATCCCGCCCCTCTCGTCCCCTCCCTCTTATCTGGGATTCAGTACCTGCCGTCCTCGAGCGGCCGCCGTCGGGGAGGGACGGGACGGGACGGGACGGGATAGCGCGACGGCCTCGGCGACGGCAGTCCTGGGATTTGCGAAAATGCAGAGCGGAGAGCCGAGCCAAACGGGGCGGGGCGGAGGGGGCAGCGGGGGGCAGCGGGGGGAGAGAAAAGAGCAGCAGCCGGGGAGAAGGCGCACGGTTGTGGCGATAGCCGTGCTGATAGAACAAGCGCAGAGATAGACGAGCGCTTACGATACGCGCGCGCGCACCGGAAAAGGGAGGCCGCGTTTGTGGCAACGCTATAGCAGGGTAGAATCATTACCACTCGCTGCACGAAGTTTGGTGCAGTTCACACTACTTAGTCGTGTCTTTCAAGTACTTTTAAGCTCCTCTCCTGGCAGTTAATTATAACGCGCTATTATTTACACGACGGGGATGTAGTTATGGCAACTCGACCATATTTCTTAAGGTGGCTCCTAGCATCTTTACGAGTGGCTGCACGATGTGTTGTAAAGTTGCCAAAACTTGGTCGGGTGTTTCAAGTACTCAGAAGGTACCTCCCGACGGTACTTCGCGCCTCTACGTAAACGACGGGGATAAAGTTATGTCAACTCGACCAAATTTCTTGAGGTGGTTCCTGGCGTCATTATCAGTCGCTGCACGAAATAGTGAAGTTTCCAAAACAGTCGGGCATTTCAGGTGATTATAATGTACTCTCGACACGTCTCATATGTTGCACTAGGTAAGCGACCGGGATAAAGCTGTGGCAACTCGACTAGATTTCTTGAGGTGGCGACAGAAACCGAGAAACCTTTCCGAGGCTTTTCTTGTGCGTCGTCGCAACGAATCTGAGAGAGAGAGAGAGAGAGAGAGAGAGAGAGAGAGAGAGAGAGAGAGAGAGAGAGAGAGAGAGAGAGAGAGAGAGAGAGAGAGAGAGAGAGAGAGAGAGAGAAAGAGAGATACCGTGTGAGGCAGGCGGTGCGCGCTCCCACAGAGGCGAAGGGCGCCGAAGGGCACGCCGTTTCCGTGTGCGGTACAACAACGCTGCCACTTGAGAACTTAAATTGAAACTCCCTCCTCCTCCTCCGCCCCCGCCCCCGCTACAGCGCCGTCGCCCAGTGTCGCCTGGCCGCACACTTCCCGACGGCAGCGGCGGCAGTACGCTCAGTGGACGGGACGGGACGGTCAGCACAGGACGTTAGTGAGGGCAGCGGGGCGCGGCCTGGGCCTGGGCGCGGCGGCTGGCATTCGGCTCGTCGCTCAAAGCGCGCCGCGCGGCTCTGTCTGTCTCACTCGCTCCCACCGCGCGGCTCTGTCTGTCTCACTCGCTCCCACCGCGCGGCTCTGTCTGTCTCACTCGCTCCCGCCGTGCGGCTCCGTCTGTCTCACTCGCTCCCACCGCGCGGCTCTGTCTGTCTCACTCGCTCCCACCGCGCGGCTCTGTCTGTCTCACTCGCTCCCGCCGTGCGGCTCCGTCTGTCGCACTCGCTCCCGCCGCACAACTCGTCCCAGAAGTGAAGTGTGCCGCCGGCTCGTGCTGCCCGATCCGTGCTCATTCCTCCGCCGTTCCGCGAGGAGAAAGAGGCTTCCAGCGCGGCAGTGCGCATCGCCGCCGTCGCTCGTTTGCTAAATTAAAAAAAAAAAATGACGATCCAAAAACCGTCATGAAAGCAGATGATACTGTGATGTTTTCCTACTTTCCTTCATGGTGTGACGTTGTGTTTGCCCATACCCTTCCTGGCCCCCGCCCCCTTCTCCCTTTCCCGTGGGTAACGTTTAACTTTTAATTGTTATTGCGCATGTTAAAATACCATTGTGCTGCCGCAAGTAAGTGTTGCTCAATGAAGAGGGTTGTCACAAAAATGAAGTATTTGATGCCCCTTTTGTAGCGCCCCGCTTCAGCAAGGTCAGCGCCGGGATGATAGGCAACCCGTCGGCCACCCGGCGCGGCCAATGAGGGGAAAGGTGTGTGCGAGAGAGAGACCGAGCGACGATCCGGCGAGAGCTGCAGCGAGCAGTCGAATTGTCGAAGAGCGAGAGAGAGAGAGAGAGAGAGAGAGAGAGAGAGAGAGAGAGAGAGAGAGAGAGAGAGAGAGAGAGAGAGAGAGAGAGAGAGACGCAGCGGAGCCCCGCGCTGCCCGCGCGCCGCGGCTCGGCACAACGAAGAGGTGGGGGTATGTGCGGACGGCACGGCACGGCGCGGCCGGCACGGCGCGGCGCGGCGGAACGCGGCCCCCATGCGGTATAATACTTCTGCGCGCTCGCCTACCTCCGCATGAGAGTACAAGCCGCTGATACATTATCTTTATATTATTGTTTCTTTTGAGGATGTAGGTGATGATAAGTGTATCATCTGCTAAAACGTCGGAAACGCGTAGTTCCGGTATAACATCCTCAAGACCATGCGGAAGTCGATGGCGAATCCGTGTCATCCCCCCCCCCCCCCCGTTTCACAAAAACATATCGCATGCGGGACAAATTAATTTCCTTCTACGGAGCGTGTTTCCTGTTGTTTTTTTTATTCCGGTCCACTCGCGGTTAACTCAGCCGTCCCCGGCCGACTCCAAAGTTTGCGCGAAGTGTACGCAAATTGAGGTCATTTTCTTGGCTGACGCGGGAGGGATAGGGGAGGGAGGTAGGGGAGGCGGGTATTATGGCTGAGGCACAGAGCCTGAGGAGCTCGGCTAGCACGCCTCGAACCATAACCGTGCCATGACAAGGGGGCGGACGAGGCTCGGGCGGCCACTAACGCGGGCCGGGGGCGGGCCGGGGGCGGGCCGGGGGCAGGCTGGGGGCGGCGGGCCGGCCTCACGGTGCACTCCATCGCGCTGCCAATCCGAGAAGCGAAAGTTCCCCCAAAGAGTGGCACACGAAGAGGCCGTGGGCTCCGGGCTCCGGCTCCGGGTACCGGCATGGGCTCGAGATCCAGGCGCTGGGCTCCGGCTCTGGGCTCCGGCTCCGGGCCGAGATCCAGGCGCTGGGCTCCGGCTCTGGGCTCCGGCACGGGCCCTGCCGGCCTGCCTCCGGCCGGCCCCGTCTCGGCCCTCCCTCTCTGCCCCCTTCTCTCTCCCACCCCTCTATCCGAATCAAGAAGAAGAAAAAATCTCCATACCGCCTCCCCCCTTCGCCCTACACAAGCACACACTGTGTTGGTCTTCCCAAAGCGTCGTTGACGACGGGGCCGCTGTCGAAGCACAGTGCTCCACGCGGCTGTAAACAGCATCCCTCCCCCATCCCCCCGCACGCGCACACACACACACACACACGCACACACACGCACACACACGCACACACACACACAGACGCACGCACGCACGCACGCACGCAGAGCACTCGCACTGCCCGCAGACATCTAGCAGCAGCAGGCCGGTGGCGCTGCTAGTGCACGTTTCCAGTTTATGCCTGGACGTGTAGAGTTGTCCAGATGAGCCTCGCTTCCAGCCTCGCTTCTAGCCACCTCCGCCACCATCCCACTTCATCGACTGCCGAACCTCTCTCTCTCTCTCTCTCTCTCTCTCTCTCTCCCGCCATGGCGGGGAATGGCCCGTGCCAAATCCTGCAAACACAGCAACAGGGGGCAGGCGGGGAGTCCCGCAACAACCCCCCCCCCCCCAACCAACCCCTGGCCACACCCTCGCTTATTACCGGAAGCTAGAAAGAAAATAATGAAAAACAAAGACAGGCATGGAAAACGGTTCAGCGTCCAATGACAGCCTCGTTGTTTGAGTAAAGAGGAAAAATAAGTTTACATATTGTGTGAGAATAATGTGTGAGAAGTAAAATTTATTGTTAATGTAAGTACGAATGTGGTACAGAGAGGAATAAAGCTATTGCAGTAGTAGAGGAAGCAAAGAACAAGTAAAGTCAAAGAAAAGTTATATATTTTTCGGCACACACTTCAACAAGATTTCCGGCACAAAAAAAAACAAGAGCAGAAAAAGCGGGTCTATCGGTCGTCGAACCCACCCTTCCTCTCTTTCTCCAGGCTGTTGTGTATGTGAATGTGCGTGGGCCACAAGTTTTGGAGAGGACCGCGCGCTGCCGCTGGCTCGTTGCACAACCCCGCCCGCTATACACGCTGAGCTTGAAGACCGTCCGCATCGTCCTCGCCCCGTCTCACTCGCACACCCGCTCCACTCACCCCTCTCCCTTTCACAATCAGGCCCCCTGCCCTCCTCCGCGCACGGCTGGGGTGTTTTCGCACGCCGCCCCGCCTCGCGCTCGCGTGGAGCGGACGATGTCGTATCCCCGGCGAACCGATGGTGCCCGCCCGGGCCGTGCCGCGACGGCGCCTGCATGCCAGCTACGTGGTCTTGTCGGTGTCCTCGAGGTTACGTGAGCGCGCGGGCGCGCGCCTCGTAAAGACGAGCCCAGTTTGTAGCGCTCGCCGCCGCCGCTGCAGCTCCCCCGTCCGATCTTACTCCTGCGTAGGCAAATGAACCGTGGACGGTTCTCTCTCTCCCTCTCTCTCTCTCTCTCTCTCTCTCTCTCTCTCTCTCTCTCTCTCTCTCTCTCTCTCTCTCCTCTCTCTCTCTCTCTGTCTCTCTCTCTGTGTCCCCCCGGTTCCCTCCTGCTCCCTTTCTGTGTCAGCCCCGTCCACCTGGGCGCGCGCGTGTGGCCCCGCTAGGCCCCGCTTGGGACCTCCGGCTACTTACCCCCCCCCCTCTCCCCAGTCGGCCCCCGCCCTTTACAAAAGACAATCAAAATGCTGATGAAACACAGAGGGCATGAGATCCCCCCGCGGACAGCCTGGCCGGTGCCGGCGAGCAGCCTGGCGCCTCGCCCTCCCTTCGAACTCTCCCGCCGATCAAACCTGGGGGTCGTCCAGAAGATACGTCCGAAATTTGCAGACCATGTAGACCATTCTTTTTCTGTGAGATGCAAGAGAGGTGGCGCGAGATTTGTTTTTGTAAAACACTAATCCTAGTTTACGCAACTCCCTCGACAGAGACAGGTGTTGGTGGCGCCCGGCCTTGGGCCCGGGCCTGGCCTCCGGTCAACCATTGGCATATTGGCAATCCCCCAGGCTCGGCCGCGGCAGCTCAACTCACCCCGGCCGACAAAACTTTGCGCGCTGCCCAATCCCTACCTCCGAAACCGGCCGCGCGGGCGTAATAACCCAGAGGGGATCCCAGCAACACCACCGCGAACACTGCCGGGCAACTCACATTTAGTACACATCACCATTTCTCCCAAAAAATTCAGGTCAAAATTGCTTTTTAATCGAATGAACTAGAAAATCTCTACGCCTCGCCGCGTCCAGCGCCGGCACCCACATTATACGGCGAAAAGAAAAAAAACCGGTCTCGTACTTTAGATAGGCATATACATATATATTTATATACATGTGGATGCGCGAGGGCGTGCCTTTGAGTGTGTCGCGGGTCGAACGAGAAGCAGGGAGATCGGTGAGTTTCTAAAGGCTCCCAAATCCGCCCTAAGACGCGCCCAGCCCAACTTTCACCGCAGCCGCTGCCGCTGCCGCCTAGGCCTTTACATCTTTTCCACCCGCTCTGTTCGTGTCGGCTCGTCCCGCGCCGCGCTTTGCTTCCAGCATCAGGGCCGCTCTGGCAGCGGGCTCGGCTCGGCTCCTTTCACAGGGCGCTCCGATTTACCTCACCCCCGCCACCTCTCCCTCCCTCCCTCTCCCCCTCTCTCCCTCCCCCTCTCTCTCTCTCTCTGACTCTATCTCTCTGTCCGTCCCTCTCACTCCCCCCCCCTCGGCCCCTCAAATTGGCACACGCACAAAAAGCCGAGCACCGGGGCACGGCCACGGCACGGCCACGGCACGGCCACGGCACGGCCACGGCACGGCCACGCCCCCCTCCCCTTCCCACACTACTATCTCCGTGGCTGCCCCTGCTCCCGCGCACCTCCCCCAGCGCGGCGTCCATGTCACCCGCCCGTTTTAAATCAAACACGTGCGGTCGGGTGGACCAAACTTACGGAGAGTAAACACGCGCGCCGCGACGCGTATGGGAAATTAAAGGCAACGCGGTGTCTTGGTCGGGGCCGGGGGGCCGGGCCGTGCAGGGAGCATTATTTATAAGATGCGCTCGGAGCACGCATCAAACATTCCAACTCGACGCGGAAATGAGAGAGGAGTCGCGGAGCGCGCGAGGAGGACGGGGAAGAGAGAGGGGGGGGATTTAATTGTGGGAACTTTGCAGTGCTTCGCCTTTGGAGAAGTATTAAACAAGCACTTTGCCAACTTTAACTTGTTTCCGGGCGGCCTATACACCACCAGCGACAGCAGCGGTAGCAGCAGCGGTAGCAGCAGCGGCAGAAGCTGGCGGGGACAGAGCAGGCCCGAGCCGTGTCGTGCGCCGTGCCGCCGCCTGTCCCACGTGCGGGCGGCCAGCACGCCGTGGGAGGACAGCCACCGCTGTATCACAAACAAAAATCCAATCTCCAGAGTCGTAAAATAAGTGGCGAAAAGTCGTCGTCGTCGTCAGCACGGCCGGCAGAGTTTGGGGCGGCGGCAGCGGCAGTGGCGGCAGCGGCGGCGGCGGCGGTGGTGGCGGCGGCAGCGGCAGCGGCTCGAAGGCAGGCGAAAATAGGCAGACGGCACCAAGTATAAAATGGGTGACGACTCCCACAGCGTGAAGAGAGCGCATAAAAATCTACATCGCCTCGAGATTAAAAATATCGCCCTGCGCCCTGCTGCGCGCGCGCGCGCGCATGCTGTGTGTGTGTGTGTGTGTGTGTGTGTGCGTGTACACAAACGTGTGCGTGCGTGAAGGTGGTGCTAACGCAAATGGGTGACGTGTCTACGGCGGGAGAGGAGGGGGCTGTGTGTTGTGTAGTATGGAGTTGGGCAGAGAACACTGCGGACTACAATGTAAGCGGAAAGCCCTCCTTCGTGTAGCAGAGAGAGGGACAGAGGGGATGGGGGTGTGAGGTGGAGGAGAGGAAGGGGAGGGATTTTGTGGAAGAGGAAGGGAACACGGCGTGCGGTGCGAGCAGGGTGGGGAGATCTTGCGTCCAACTTGCCGTCAGACCGGTAATTGCTTTCAGATGTTTGAATTGTATCGCGATATATAAGGGCTGTGAAGCCCTTCCACTCCAGCCACACCCGCTGCCTCCGGGCCTCCGGCCCTGTGCCCTGCGGCCCGGTTGTCGGCGCGCACACACCAGGCAGATAGGCCTCTCGCCTCTTCCGCGGCCTCGAGCGCCGCTTCGATGAAATTAAAAGCCGCTGCTAATCCGCCTGTGAAACCTCGTATACTGCGGGTCGGGCCGGGTCGGGTCTATGAGGACCTGCCATGAGAACCGCTGGCCTGCTCTGCGTCACGGAGGAGGACAACGGTGTCGTGCTGTGCCCTGCCGTGCCCGAGATCCGCGTCCGCTACCCCCGAGTCGGTTGGTGGGGGGTACACGGCCCCTAGGGATGGTGTACCCCCCGGGGGGGTACATAAACCCTAGGGATAGTGCACCCCCGAGTCGGTTGGTGGGGGGTGCACGGCCCCTAGGGATGGTGTACCCCCGGGGGGGGGGGGGGGGGGTACATGGCCCCTGGGGATGGTGTACGCCCGAGTCGGTTGGTGGGGGGTACATGGCCCCTACCCTAGGGATAGTGTACCGGGGGGTACAGTTTCAGGGGGGTAAGTGGTCCCTTTTACACCGGCGCCACAGCAGGCCGAGCAGACCCGACAGGACAGACGGCTGAAGGCCATTTGTTCACGCCCCCGCACGCGCCTCGCCACTCCACTCCGGGACCGGGACAGTCGGGGACACCACCAGGACCAGGGCCTACAGCGCCGTTCATAATCCTGCCCGCACGCATGTGTTCCCGGCCGTCCCCCGGCCGTACCCCCGGGCTTCTCGCCGCCGCACAAGATGTGCGCACACGGCCTACAGCCAGACAGGACTAATTTGTCGCCCAGCGTTACCGGCCACAAAATGAGCGGAGGGATTCGGGTGGGTGCGTGCGGGTGGGTCCTGCGGGGTGTGCGTGCAGGATAGGTGCACCGGTTAGGTTAAGTTAGGTAGGTTCGGTTAAGTAGGTTATGTAGGTTAGGATAGGTAAAGTTAGGCTCCCCTTAGGAAACCCCTCTACATCAGTGATGGCACCCTTCCATCTCGGTATACGACAGTGGAGGTCAAAAAATTCAAAATAATTTGTAAAAATTGGGTGAAGCAGGAGAGAGTTAAGAGGGCCATCGCTGGTACACGAGCCACCACGGGTGCTCTTCACCTATCTGACATCAGTTAGGTTTTTCTAATGATTGTCATCCGTGGTGGCCCCCGGCCTCGGCCCCGCACAGTGTACGCCAACGCACTTCTTGACCACTGGAGGTTTAATGAAGCCAACTTTGGCGCCCTCATCACGGCTTATTATGAGCCACTGGTTGTAGGGGCTGGGCGGGTCCCGCTGTGACGCTGGGGGCGGCGGGGGGCGGCGTTGGTGCTGGCGCCGGGCCCGGCGGGGGGGCGGCACTGGCTGTGGTGTGGGGGCACTGGGGCCGGACCACCGGAGCGCACAAGTTGTTGGCGAGAAAGCACATCATTCACCTGGAAAATGCGATGGCGGATGTTACGCGCCGTGCCACCTGTAATTAAGAGAAACACGGCGATGCCTCCTTCGGACTGCTACACTCTCCTTCTCCTCCTCCTCCTCCTCCTCCTCCTCCTCCTCCTCCTCCTCCTCCTCCTCCTCCTCCTCCTCCTCCTCCTCCTCCTCCTCCTCCTCCACCACCTCCTACTCATCATCCCGTTTCTCTCTCTCTCTCCTTCTTTCTCTCTCTCTCCTTCTTTCTCTCTCTCTCCTTCTTTCTCTCTCTCGTTCCCTT